>JXPQ01002057.1:6838-19896 GCA_001014675.1 Ephydra gracilis
CAGAAGACCTCAGGCTGTCCACGGCAGAGATAAAGGGAGCTGAAACGCTGTTGTTGAAGAGAGCACAACAGGACGCGTACAAGGAAAAGTACGCACAGCTTGTAGAGAAGACACCAATCGCCACGAATAGCTTGATCCTCATGCTGAATCCTTGGATTGATGGAAAAGTTTTACTTCGAGTTGGCAGTCGTCTCGTCAACACGGTGACGATGACACCAGATGAATGCTTCCCGGTTATCCTACCCTACTGATGCCAGATGTTTCGATTGCTGGTTGAATTCACCCATCACGCCAACATAGTGCGGGGGTGTTCCGGAGCGGGGCGCAGAACACCATCATTGGATGGGTGGTGAGCAGCGCGACGCTTACATACAACATATACATATAAATACGGTCTAAACAGAAAAAGAGGGCAAAGGGGCCGGAATGTTCACACCAACAAGGCGTGAAACAGCGCAACATCGGTTGCCAACAGCAATAGGCAACATAGGTTGCCAGCGAAAACCCGGCAACACACTCAATGTTGAGAACGGCAATTCGAAGGACAGCAAATGTGCGAGAGGGACAATTATTTTAAGGTGGATATTTTCATTGAAATTCTTGAATAGATCAGGATGCAATGAGGAAAGGGAAATTACTCAAAAACTGTTCTGTCCATTTTCCTGGCTATCTGGCACAAGATACTTGAATTGAAAATCTCTATTTTGCTTTTAGCAGGATATTGAATAAAATTAAATTTAAGAAGATATGCCAAAGCAAGTGTCAGAATTCTTTATGAAAAAATAATGAAGTATGTGATATTTTCTGATGTCTATTTATTAAATAAATATTAAATTAATTTTGATTTCTCCAGAATTGCCTTTGATTATCTACTTTTAACTATCCATTCGGCGTGATGTTTAAGGAATTTGAAAAAAGGAAGTTCGTTATATTTTAAAAGGTTTTAGCGGGATATTGTTAGAAATTCAATAAAGCAGGGTTTTCTAAACAAAGGGCTAGATTTGGTTATGATAAAATCATGAAGTGGAGTTTTTTCCATAATGGAAATTTCTTTTAGGACCAAAATTCATGAAAATCTGCAAAAGTAGAAGTAATATGAAATATGTATGGTTCCTTAGAGAAATTTGATTGAATGTGATGCTTCCAGTAAATCCATTTTCTACCCTTTTGAAATTTGTTTCTGGGGCAATTACGTAAACACTGATATTTAGAGTTTAAAGGGTTTTGATGAAATATGAATTTGAAGAAATCTCTTTAATTGTTGTTAGTGGAATTGTCGGGAAAATTTTGTGAAGATAGATACCTCTGTTGAACTTCATGTAGTTTTCATGATGCAATGATAAAAGGGTAATTACACAAAAGCTGTTTTGACCATTTTGTTTGCATTTGCGTACAAGATTCTTGAAATGATAATCCGTTAAACGATGAGCGCATGATGTTGGAGGGTATTTAGTGAACGAAGGTATTCATAAACAAGCACCAGACTTCGTTTTGATGTAAGGATGAATTGGAAAGCATTCTAACACCGCACACTTACTTTCGTTCGAAGATGCTTTTAGAGTCTAATAGTAGATGTCCTTTGGTAATTTATACGTAATTACTTGAAGAAAATTAAATTGAAGGTGATTCCTCCAGGAACACAATCAATTTTCCACTTTGCATGGTATTCCGGAAAACTGAATAAAGGAAGTTATTCAAAAATGCGTGCCACAATTTGTTATATGGGATTATGAATAGGCATTTTTTTAAAACCGTACTCCACTTTTTACGAAAATCTAAAGGTAACATGTGAGAAAACATGATTACTGACATTATGTACATAAAACTTCTCCAGAAATGCTCACTATTATCCATTTTGCCTGATGAAAGGGCGGATATTTCCAAACCTGTGCCACACTAATTTAAAATTAAAATTTTTAAGTGGAAACTTTTTAACACCATACCTATTTGTATTCAAAATTTGTGGGAACGTTCATAATATATATTAAGATGACACCTCCAGAAATGTCATTTACTTCCCTTTTGAAATTTAATTCTAATTTGATGAGATTTTAATTTGAAGAAGCTTCTGAAGTAATGTTAAGTGGTATTATGTGGAGAATTACCTGATGGTAGATGTCTGCATTGAACTTCATGAATATATTGGAAGGCAATGATGAACGGAATATTACTTCTAAGCTGTTCTGTCTATTTTGCAGGCATTCACGTACAAGATACTGGAACTGGTATTCGATCATACGATATTAGCATGATGTTGAGAGAAATTGAATAAAGATAGATATCCCCAAAAAACTGCCAGAATTAGCTATGATGAAATCATGAAGTATAAATTTTCTTAAGGCCGCACACTTACTTTCGTGTTGTATAGGTGAAAATTTATTATAAATAGATATACATAAAACAATTATGTTACTACTTGAAGTAAAACAACTTGAAGGTGATTTCTCCAGAAATACTATGGACTATCCATTTTGCGTGATTCTTGCGAAAATTGAATGCAGGAAGTAGTTCCAAAACTGGTGGCGCAATATATTATAAATCAAATATGATGTGGTCGTATTTGAGCCCCATACACTTATTTATAAATGACTTGTATATGGAGGTGACTTTCCCAGAAATGTCATTTCAAACCCTAAGTAAATTTGTTTCTGAGTCAATTTTGCAAGAAATAGTACAAACATTTTCAAAGGTTTTGCGAGAATATAATTTTGAAAAATTTACTTGAATTCTGCTTAGCGGTATCGTGGGGAAAAATGTTTGAGAGAGAATATCTTCTTTGAAGTTCATAAGTTCTCATTATGCAATTTCGATAAGGAAATTACTCAAAAACTGTTCTTTGCATTTTGCTTGTATACCCGTAGTTGAATATGTACATTCCAAAACATTCATTTAAATACAAAATTAGAGGTTATGTTTGTGAAAACATGATAACTGACATAATATATATGAAGATGACACCTCCAGCAATGCCATTTACCTTTTTAAATTGGTTTCTAGGTCGATTTCAAAAAACGGAATGCACATTTGCAAAGTTTTGGATGAAATCCCAATTTGAAGAAGTTTCTTAAACTGCGTTTCGTGCTTAAGCGTGGACAGTTGTTTGAAGTGCCATAGTGAAACGATTAAAGCTAAATTACTCAAAAAATCTTCTGTCCCTTTAGCTAGAATTTCAGCACAAGATACTTGAATAAGTATTCCATTACACGACAAGAACGTGATGTTAAAGGAAATCAAGTAAAGGATGATGTCCCAAAACAAATGCAAGAATTGGTTACGATGAAATCATAAAGTGAATTGGTATTCTTAGTTATGATTTTAGATATTGAAGAAAATTGAATAAAGAAAGATCATTCAAAACAAGAAATAGACTTAGTTAAGATAAATTCTTGCGATGAACCCTTTCGGTCCAAAATTTATGAAAACCCTTCACGTAGAAGTACTATGAAATTATATGTATGGTGTCTTGGAATAAATTCTATTTAAGGCTATTCTCTCAACAAATCCATTTACTTACTTTTTGAAATTTTTGTCTATGTTAACCTTAGATGTTTCCGGTGAAATTATAATTAATAATTTGAGTAAAAATTTATTTAACGTTTTCGAAATGAAAATATATGTCTTTCGGTTTTAAGTATTTTTTTTTATAAATAACAATGTTGCTTAAACGAGCCTTCTTTTAATAATAATAATAAGAATTCATCGTCGTTCTCTTATCAAATAGTCACTCGACATGTAAGCTTAACTCAATTATTCTTTTTCTTTTTACACTCGTTGAGTAGGAACTTACATGTTGAGTAGTGAGAGTGACTCTCCACAAAATGGTAGAGATTCATGACAATAATACAATTGTGTTTAATAAATAAAATGTGTTAACAAAATACAAGAATCAAAATTTTAAAGAGTAAATGTTTTGATACAACACGACCCACCTTGCCTTGCCGCCTTGCTCCGGCTGTTAATATATTGGTAATACGGCAATGTTATGAATTGGGCTTTGGTAGATTGCTGTGCGGGTTTTAATTACTGCTGTGCGAACCTTTCCATCATAGCCTGGTGTTGCTTTGACGACGATACCTGACATCCAGTGCTGAGGTAGACTGTTGTCTTCGTGGACTAGGACGACGCGTCCGACTTGTACGTTGGGCTGGTCTTTGGTCCACTTGTATCTCATTGCAGCCCTAAGATGTAGTCTTTGGACCACGCTTGCCAAAATCACTGTTTGATGGCGCATAAGATTTGCCATCTCTGTAATGCATCTAATTCGGCAGTGTCGTCGGGTAGCGATTCGGCCAACAGCGTACGCATTGCTTCGCCTATGAGCACGTGTGCTGGATTGAGTACCTCTCCGTCATTCGGATGGGTGTTCAATGCCGTAGCAGGNGTTTTACTTCTGCCAATCTTTCAGCATTTCCGCTGTTGTTAGTTGTTTACTGCCTATGGTGCGCAGCAGATGATGTTTCGCTGATTTGACAGCGGCTTCCCAGAGGCCGCCGAAATAGGGTGCCTGGGGTGGTATGAAAGTGAACTCCTTCGACGGCAGCGTACGATTGTGTTTCTTCTCAATGCTCGTCGAAAATTGCCTTGAGCTTGTGCAGCTTGCTGTCTGCATCCACACAATTGGTGGTGTTATCGTTTATGTAGATGGTTTCTGCGAGTCCTCGTCGGCTGAAGGACCTTTTAAAACATGAAATAAAGTAATTAAAGATAGGTCTGTTTTGAGGCCTAAATGAACGGCCGTTGAAGTAAAACACACGAAGACTGCTATATACGTTTTAACTGACTTTCTGCCACGAATCTTCAATGTAAACTTAACCGGTCCGCAGAAATCTACTCCACAAATCAGAAACAGTCGAACAGCTCGAAGGCTATCGGAGCGTAAATTTCCAACGATTTGCTTGAGCAATTTCGGCTTATATCTGAAACAGTGAATACAGCGCCAATCCGACTGCAGACTTCGCGGCCACTTACTAGCCAAATTTTTGGACAAAGTATCGCTAGTAGCGCATTAGCACCGGCATGGCAATTAGAAATATGTAAATGCTGCAGGTGTACTTCAATGAAGTTTGAATTTTTCGGCATCAGCAACGCAAATTTAGTGTCGTGGGTAATTGGCGCATTTAGTAGCCGTGCACCAACACGAAGTAAATTCAACGATCTATTTTCGTCTTGTGTATGAACAGATTCAGGTTTTGCAGATTGGGAGGAAGCAATTGTGACTTTTTAAGTTTTTGAGTTTCTTCAGAGAATACAAATCTTTGAATAATTTCAATGATTTTTAGAAATGCCTAATGCATTTCCTTTGCAGTTGGTGTAGTTGAGCAGTTTGCCGTACTTTTTATTGGGTTTTCAATAAATCTATGCATAAGGGCAACTGTTCAAACCAATTTTAGATATGATGAATGAGACGAAATATACTTTAGAAAGTAGTTTGTACTTTCCTCAACTGCAAGCAAGATTGCTCTGTGTTTTTTCTTATGTAAAGCTTTAAACTCTAGCGATAATTCAAAATGGTGATTTTGGGGCCAGAATTTTTCAGACTTGTTCAGAAATGAAGGTCCAGAAAACCAAATTGATGTGTTACCCTCATTAACATTACATCCTCGTGATAAAATGTCAGCACCATTTTCTTTAGATGGTACGTGCCGTCATTCAACATTCTGAGACCACTCTTGAATTTCAGATACTCTATTTGCAAAGGTATTAAGTATTGCAGGATGAATTTTTATCCAATGCAAAGTGACCTCTGAATCAGTCCAAAAATGAATGCCCTCTACCTTATGTGTTCACATTGGCTTTATGTTTTACCACAACTTGGGAAGTAGATGTGATGCACATAGTTCAAGTCTCGGTAAGGACTTCGTTTTAAGTGGGGCCACCTTGGATTTTGCTTTTAACAGCGAAGGTTTATGCCAGTTGGATTTATGCTTTGAATGTAAATACAAAATCCGTAAGCTTTTATGGACGCATCGGTGAAGCCATGGGTGTGACAATTCGGATGTGTATTGACATAGTGGGGAATTTCGATGGTACCCAATTCGGATAAGTTAATTTTACAATTTTGCCAGCTTGTATCAAGATGCATTGGTATTGATTCATCCCAGTCAAGATTTGGTTGTTAAAGTTATTGAAGTAAAATCTTAGTTTTTTTTTATTATTGGGCAAAAAAATCCGAGAGGATCAAAGAGAGGGATTGACAGTATACTACGCTTCATGGCACGGAGATTGTGGTGATTCTCATCCAAATGGAACTTAAATCTGTGGTTATTTGGTACCCAATGTAACCCAAATGTTTTTGTCGAGTCCGGCACATTAAAATTAATTGCCCTTTGTGAAGATACGGCATTTCTACATGTGGAATGATTAGAAAACCACTTCGTCAGTTGAAGTTTGGCAGACGCAAAAATTTGAGTGACTTGAGTAAGAATTTACTCCATTTCATTACTTTACACCCAGATGATGAGACTCTTTGTGAATCTCGGCCAATTGAAACAAGTATCGTATTGCCAACGGGGCTATCGCTGTACCATATGTAACGGGACGAAGTTTGTAGCCTTGAAGGGGTTGGTTGATTCTTTCTCGCCACAATATTAACTGAAACTTTTGATTCGCCTCGTCTATGAATATTTGACGGTACAGTATTGAAATATCAGCAGTAATTGTGTATTTATGAAGCCGGAACCGGATCAAAATCGAGTATAGGTCGCTTTAATAGGCGGACCAACCATTAAGGTATCGTGTAGAGACAGATGAGTTGTTGTACGACATGGTGAATCGAAAATAACACGTAGTTTAGTCGAGGTGCTATCGGGGCAAAGGACACACTGCTATGGCCCTTTTGGAATTTCACTACTGACGAGAGACATGAGTCCTAAATTTAAGTATTTTTTCATGAAATTCATATACATTTTTCGAAGTTCAGGATTATTCGATACTTTCCGCTCTAAGGCAAGAAAGCGCCGTTTCGCTGAATCAAATGACGTCTCCAGTGACCTTGGATTTGATTTAAAAGGAAGAGATACATGCAATCAACTATTAGGAAGTCGACATACGTTGTCAATGAAATGCTTCTTGCACAATTTTTGCTCTTCAATATATCTCTGTGATAGTGAAGCTTTAGGAATTTCTTCTAATGCCAAAAGAATGTATGGACAAAAGAATGTATGGAATTGATCTCTTTTATGTTTACCATGTTGCAAACTTGAGAATTGCCACTGTTTGCTCTTTGGAATTTTCTAGACACTATCCAACCAAGTAATATTTTTTGTAGTGTAGGAATATTTGGGTTTTTTTTATTTGTCCAACTGACAGTAGCGCATAGAATGTCTTTGCTCCCAGCAGAATGTCTATCTTTGGAGCTTTATAAAAAAATGGCTCAGCGAGTTCAAAATTAGTAGGTAATTTCCAATCTTTTATTTATTGTCATATGTTTGTTATATGGAAATTGACCGCAAAACGCAAAAGTCAGTGACGAACTCATTCGTATTTACTCTTGATTTGACTGAAGTTTGAAATTTTTGTGTTTACTTGTGGACTGCGGTTTTTCAATATCACTTAAAGTTAAGCTTTTTTCCTCTCTTGGGAATTTAAGCGTCTAAGCAAGGTCCATAGTTTGGCAATTCATCTGAGAACCAGAGTCCAGAAGTGCTGTTGCTAACTGGTACTCTCCAGATTTGTCTTTAATAAGGAATACCGCAGGAGCACGGATGACTTGTTCGTCTTGACTTCCTGTATGGTTGATAACCGCAGTGGATGGCGGATCACCATTGACGGCGTTAGAACTTGCATCAGGAGTATTAGTAGTATATCTTTGCAACAGGGTGTGATGTGGACAGTTGCATACCCTACAAGTAAAAGATTTACATTTAGAGGAGGAATGCCCCTTCCTCAAGCAATCAATGCAAATGCACGTTTTTTTTTTGCATATTCTAATCGCTCTAAAACTGTTTTTTCTGAGAAAATTGCACAATTGTTTGTATAAAAAATTAAGTCTTTCGGTTTTTAGTGTTGGTTTTTATAACTAATAATGTTGCTTAAACTAGCCTTCTTTTTATAACTCATCGTCGTACTTTCAACACATAGTCACTCCGTATGTAAGCCTTATTCAATTATTCTGTTACATTTTACACTCGTTGAGTAGGAACTTATATGTTGAGTTGTGAGAGTGACTCTCCACAAAATGCTAGGATTTCCAGATTATAATACAATAGTGTTTAATAAATAAAATGTGAAACAAAAATACAAAATTCAAAATTAAAAAGAGTAAATATTTTGATTTAACAATCTGGGTAAATTCCGATGAATTTGAAGAAATTTCCTTTATTATTTTAGCGCTAAAGTGGGAACAATGTTTAGATGGTGGATGTATCCATTGAAATTCATGAATACGCAATTATGCAGTGATAATAGTATGATTATTCAAAAAATTTTCTTTCCTTTTCGCTGGAATATCGGTAAAAGCTTATTGAGTTGGTTATATTATTTACACGATTTAAAAAAGATTTTAAAGGAAATTGAATAAAGGATAATTTTCCAAAACAAGTGCTAGAATTGGTTATGTTGAAATGATGAAGTTCAAGTTTTTCTAAACCGGTACTTTTTTTTAGTTTCGAAATTTATGAAAATCTGCAAAAGTAGTAGTATGGTGCTTCAGAGAAATTGAATGTGATTCCTCCAATAAATTCATTTTGCAATTTGATTCGGGGGTAATTCCGAAAATACTGCTATGAAGATTTTTTAAGGTTTCGATAAACTATGAATTTGAAGAATTTCCTTTAATTGTTGCTAGGGGAATTATCGGGAAAATTGTATAAAGATGGATATCTCCGTTGTACATCATGATGTTGTCATGATGCAATGATGATAGAGTAACTGCACAAAAGCTGTTTTGTCGATTTTGCTGGCATTCACGTACAAAAAAAATGTGCCAGAACTAGTTATGTTGAAATCATGAAGTATAAGTTTCTCTAACACCGCAGACTTACTTTCGTTTAGGTGAAAATGTATAAAAATAGATATACTCAATTGTTATATGTTATTACTTGAACAAAAATAATTTGAAGGTGATTTCTCCAGAAATGCTATGAACTATCCATTTTTCGTGATGCTTCCGAAAATTAAATACAGAAAGTTGTTTCAAAACTCGTGGCGTACTTTTTCATAATAGAAGGCTTTGCGGGAATATAATTTTGAAAAATGTTCTTGAATTCTGTTTAGCGGTATCGTGGGGAAAAGTGTGTGAAGATGAACATCTCAATTGAAGTTCATAAAGTTCTCATTATACAATTTCGATAAATTAGTTACTCAAAAGGTGTTCTTTGCATTTTGCTGGTATTTCCGTACATGATAGTTGAATTGGTATTCTTCTAAATGATTGAATAAAGAAAGATATTATATATTGCTAACTCCACACACTTTCGTTTCAAATAAGTCAAAAACGGTTCTGTCCATTTTCCTGACATTTTGGCACAATATACTTGAATTAGAAATCATTTCTACGATTTAAGAGTGATTTTGAAGGAAATTCAGTAAAGGAAGATATTCCAAAACGAGCGGTAGAATTGGTAATGTTGAAATAAGTAAGTCATATTTTTCTAACACCACACGCTTTCTTCAATGAAAAAATGTGATATTTTCTGATCTTTAACAAGTAATTACTTTAAAAAAAATTAAATTAAATTAAATTAAATCTTTAAGAAAATTTAATTAAGGAAGTTATTACAAAACTCGAGCCGCAATTTGTTATAGAGGAAGTATGATGTGGAAATATTTTAACCCCATACACTTGCTTTTGTACAAAATTAGTGGTAAGGTGTGTGAAAAAATGACGAATACTTAATATATATGGAAGTGATTCCTCCAGAAATGCCACTTGAAACCCTATTAAAAGTTGTTGGTGGGTAAATTCCGAATGAAATGGTACATAAATTTTCAAAGTTTTTGCGAAAAATTTTGTTTTATAATGCAATTATGCAGTAGAGGTTGCTTAAACATGTGAAAGGATGATGAAAAACATTATAAATATGAAAGTTACTCTTCCAGAAATGCTTTTTAATACCTTTTTCAAATTTAATTCTGGGTCAATTCCGGAATAACTCTTTTATTGATCACAGTTTTTGATGAAATATTTATTTTAAGAAGTTTCTTANCCCGGAATAATTCTTTTATTGATCATCGTTTTTGATGAAATATAAATTTGAAGAATTTTCTCAAATTATTTTTGTAGTATAGTGGGGAACATCGTTGAAATTTAAATATCTCCATTGACATTCAGGAATATTCCATTATGCAATGAAAATAGGTAAATTACTCAAAAAGTTTTCTATCCTTTTCGCTGGCATTTCGGGAAAAGATTACTGAATTGGTTATACATACAATTTTAGCAGAATGTTCTTAGAAATTAAATGAAGCAAGGTTTTCTAAACGAAGTGCTAGAATTGGTTATGGTATAGTAATGAAGTGGAAGTTTTCCTAACACGGTACTTTCTTTCAAGTTCAAAATTCATGAAAATCTGCAAAAGTAGATGTAAAATGTAAATATGTGTATGGTTCCTTGGAGCAATTTAATTGAATGTGATTCCTCCAGTAAATCCACTTCATGAAGTTATCATGATGCAATGATGAAAGGGTAATTACACAAAAGCTCTTTTGTCCATTTTGTTGGCATTCGCGAACAAAATACTTGAACTGCTATTATTTCACAGGATTTTAGCGAGATGTTGAANAAAATACTTGAACTGCTATTATTTCACAGGATTTTAGCGAGATATTGAAGGAAAATCTATAGAAGAAGATGTCGCGAAACAAGAATGGAAATTTGATATGATGAAATGCTGAAGAGGGAATGTTTCTAACACGGCACACATAATTTCATTCAAAAAAGGTGAAAACGAGTAAATGTAGATGTACTATTATGTTTTATAAGTTTTTACTTGAAGAAAATTAAAATGAAGGTGATTCCTGCAGAAATGCAATTGTTTTTTCATTTTGTGTGATGTGCGAGAAAATTGAATAAAGGAACATATTCCAAAACATTCATTAATATACAAAATTTGAGGTTACGTGTGTGAAAACATAAGTGACATAATATGTATGTAGGTGACAGGGTAGATTCCGAAAACGCTCTCTTGCACATTTGCAAAGTTTTTGATGGAAAATCAATTTGAAGAAGTTTCTTAAATTATGTGTAGTGTTATAGTGTGGACAGTTGTTTAAGCTGGATATCGCCATTGACAGTCTTCAAAATACCATAATGAAACGATTACTCAAAAACACTTCTGTCCCTTGTGCAAGCATTTCAGTACAAGAAATTTAAATTGATATTCCATTACACGATCACAGCGTGATGTTGAAGGAAATTAAATAAAAGAAGATATCCAAAACAAATGCTAGAATTGGTTATGATGAAATCAAGTGCAAGATACTTGATCTGGTATTCTATCATACGATATTAGCGTGATGTTGAGAGAAATTGAATAAAGATAGATATTCCCAAAAATCTGCCAGAATTAGTTATTATGAAATCATGAAGTATAAATTTCTCTAACACCGCAGACTTACTTTCGTTTAAAATAGATGAAAATGTAAAAAAATAGATATATTCAATTGTTATGTTATTACTTGAACAAAAATAATAATTATGTTATTACTTGAATAAAAATAATTTGAAGGTGATTTCTCCAGAAATGCTATGGACTATCCATTTTTCGTGATGCTTCCGAAAATTAAATACAGGAAGTTGTTTCAAAACTCGTGGCGTACTTTTTGATAATAGAAGTATGATGTGGACATATTTGAGGCTCATGCACTTGATTTTTTTCCCAATTAATTGAAAACGTTTATAAATGACTTATATACGGAGGTGACTGCTCCACAAATGTCATTTAAAACCCTAAGTTAGTTTGTTTCTGAGTCAAATCTGCAAAAAATAGTACAAACATTTTGAAAAGTTTTGCGGGAATAAAATTTTGAAGAATATAATTGAATTCTGGTTAGCGGTATCGTTGTGAAAAGTGTTTGAGAGTAAATATCTCCATTAAAAACCGTTCTTTGCATTTTTCTTGTATTCTCGTACAAGATAGTCGAATTGTTTTTTTTTTTTATTTTGTTTTTTGTTCAGATAATTACAAAGTTAACATTTTTACATGGTTTCTTGCGAAGTCAATATAGACTTGCCTGCAGAAAAAGTTTTTACATGAAAGCAGTAACTATATGAATTTGTAAATTGCGTGAATACTGGTTCATGTACAATATTTTGCTATTGTATTTAAATCAACGTTCTTAATTCATAAAAATATTGAAATTTTTCATTTTAATTAGTTTATCCTTTTCTCATCCAGTAGGTATTGTTTCATATTGATTTTCCTCTTATTCTCCGTTTCGGCAACTATCACATGGGCGGGCAACTCATTACAGATCCTCAATATTTGGCATTGCAGCGTACTAATACCATAGAGGTTGTTGAAGTTTGGAACCTTATATCTGCCTTCGTTTTTTCATCTTGTCCCATGCTCGTGGGGTTTCCTATGACTACATATATTGAAAAATTCGATGAGAGTAGTCAGTTTATATAAATTGTTAATATTCATATACTCATCATTATTTCTCAACAGCTTGAATATCCTTAATTGACTCTTCTGGAGCCTGCTACAGTGCGTCAAGGTTCCCCACGTTGTAATACTGAAGCGAAGATGTGATTCCATCAATGAGTGTACATACGGGCATCTTCATCACTGCTTCGGTATTACAGTAACGCAGGTGTAGCAAGCGTTGGATACGCGTCGGATTTTATTTTCCACAAAGTCAATATGTTTGTGCCTTTTCAAGTGCTCGTCGACAATGATGCCAAGATATTTGGACGTTTGCACTTTTTCAATTTCACTATTCGATATACTGTGTACATGCGGGCAAAAGTTTCTATACACGATTTTCAAGTTATCGGATGTGCACAAGTGTATCGGACGTACGTGCATTAGCTTGGTCTTGCTAACATTGACGATGTGACCATAGTCGTGGCACCACATACCGACAACGTCCAATTGTTTTTGTATTATGTTATATGC
>JXPQ01002103.1:2487-12495 GCA_001014675.1 Ephydra gracilis
ACAAATAATAAAACCAAGCAACAAAAAAAAATTAAAAAAAATAAATAAATAAATAAAAATAGTAATTAAGAATTATTTCAGTACAATTTTGCTTTGCAAAAACGCTTATTTCATAACAATACAAGTTAAACAAAACACTAAAATAGAAATGTACATCAAGTGTTAGAACAATAGAACAATAAAACAGCCATCGACTGTTCCACCTGCTGAGAGTGAACTATTTACAAAATTTTGTGTAATATGCAAACAAACTTTGAACCATAAAACATTTTAAATCATGCAAATATTTAATTAATTTTGTTGACTAAGTATAGAGGGCGCTATGTAAAATAATAATAAAAACGAAAAAAAAATAAAAAAAATGATAAATAAGTTTAGCATGTTTATGGCGTGACTTATTAACAGGCATTACTGTAGCACTAAGTTGGCTGACTAAAAATCAACGCGATGCATGGCATGTTTGCTGCACTATGTCATATATACAACTGAAACAGTATTAGAGAGAGAGAGAGCGTGAGAACTTGTGTAAGGGAGAATATATAACTGCTACTATTGTTGTAAGTATTTACGCTATGAGCATGTGTGAAACAAACGTATAAAAATTTTATAGACTATTTACTAAACTGCACTTACTTTTTGATGAACTATAATTGAAACGAATATCTTCTTAAACGAAAATGGTTAGTGTTTTCAAGTTTTTTGTAGTATCTAAAATTATAGAGAGTTGCAATTTTAGCGCATATTAGCATATTAAAGCAGTAAACAAAACTTTAATTTCGGCGACCCAAACAATAAAGTACGGAAATTCAGCACCATAGCACAGCAGCCAATGCACGTATAGCGAGCTGAGCCCAATTATAGGTAAAAGACATTGTATGCACACTCACGTGAATAGTTTGTAATTATGTAAATACAGTTTATAATATACAACCAAATAATAACAAAAAATCAAAATAAAACAAAAAAAACGCAAGAAAACGCCAAAAATTCATCAAATAAGCAACTGGCATTAAAGTTGATAAGCGGTGCAAGGCATGTTTACTCATTTAGGCAACATGTTTACAAATTGGGGATGTAGCTCAGTGGTAGAGCGCTCGCTTCGCATGTGAGAAGTCCCGGGTTCAAACCCCGGCATCTCCAGTTCGGCAATAACTTTTTTATCTCATTTTTTTATATACAAATTTTTGGTATGTTTGCACTTGTGCAATAGGCCAATGCTGCGTGAGCGTATGCGCATTAGCATTGCACATAATAAAATTTGTTAAATAAGATGCAACTGTTGCGTCAATATTATGCTAGCAACATTATAACCAAATAATGTAAACTACGCAACAACCAAAAAAGGATTCTGTTAAATCACTGCGTTAGCGTTTGCTGTGAACGTTTTGCATGCTTGCGCTTGCACCGTAGGCCAATGCTCCGTGAGCGTGAGCACACGGTAACATTTGTTAAATGAGAAGTAACAGTTACGCCAATTTAATGTAAGCAAGCAATGTAAAAAAGAATTATGTTAAAGCACTGCGTTAGCAGCTTGATGTCAACATTGGTGCACTCCATTGAATTAAGCATTTAATATGTAAAAAATTGAGCTACTTATTTAAAATATTACAAATGGCTCTAAAATGCATAAAGCTTTATGCAAATACAAATAATTATACTTGTATAATTTTTTAATGATTTCCATATATTTTTGTTATGTTTTTATAAAGCAATAAAATTTTTATTACATGCTGCTGTATTCATTTTACTACTATTTTCAATTTTTTTATTAATTTTTAAAATTTTCTTGCCATAGTAAAATTATAATTCAATGTTATTATAATTTCGTAGGGGTCAATGCTAACATAAAGCTGTTAAGTCAACACCGAATGCCAACAGAATGCCTTCAGTAAAATTGCACTTATAAATATAAGGTCGCAACAGAGGCTAGGATGCAAATTTACTAGCAATTATCATTGAAATTTTAAGAAGTTTCAGTGTTGACTGAACATAAATATAATCAATACACGAACGAAAACTTAGATTAAGCGAATGAAAAGCGGCTGTACCTTTTAAGCCTATGAGATACCAATAGAAGCGTTAAAGCAAAATTGCGCGCTTTTAGCATTTAAATTTTACGAAATTTCCGTATTGATTGAACATGAATATAATCAATGTGTGTACCTTAAATGGGATGGATTAGGTGGAAGATAGGCCTATGTGGTTCCAGTAAAGGCCTTAGTGCTGAATTACGGAAAGTCATGAATGTAATTTTATGAATTTTCAGTATTGTGTGAACTGAAGTATAATTAATCTTTGTTCCAAAAATTTGCTTGATTGCATGAAAATCAGAGACATCTCCAGTGCACCTAGGTGGTGCCAATAGAGGGTTCTACGTCATATTACTCGCTGGCAATTGCTCTATTGTTTGAGCATAAATATAATCAATGTGTGTACCTTAAATGGGATGAATTAGGTGGAAGATAGGCCTATGTGGTTCCAGTAAAGGCCTTAGTGCTGAATTACGGAAAGTCATGAATGTAATTTTATGAATTTTCAGTATTGTGTGAACTGAAGTATAATTAATCTTTGTTCTAAAAATTTGCTTGATTGCATGAAAATCGGAGACATCTCAAGTACTCCTAGGTGGTCCGAATAAAAGCTTCAATGCTTGATTACGCATAGTTAGCATTTAAAAACTACGAAATTTCAAAACTGAGTCAAAATAAATATAATCAATGTGCGCACCAAAAATAAGGATGACTCGTTGAAAATCAGCCACCTAAGTGATGCACAAAACGGTAGTTCAAAAACAATTTAGTACAATTTACGAAATTAATACGGAATAATTTACAATGGTGTGTGGTTTCTGAAGCAGTTATCAAATGACGTGTATCACACTTTCGACCTAAGCCGACTGTAAAATTTTTAATTGTTTTTTTCCTTATTATCACTGTGAGACATTATTTTGGAAATTTAAAATTAAGTTTAATTATTATTTATGCAGTCTATTTTTGGCTTATCTAGACATTAAATAAGCATGTTGTTGTAGTATTCTCGCTGTGGCATGTTGAATTGCAGTTGTTGTAAGAACATACTAGACACCATTAGCACGCTACTTAGCTGCGAGAAAATAGCAAAACTAAGCGCTGCATAAAATAACAAAATAATAGAAATTTGTGAAATATAAATGGGTACCTTGGGAGGTTTAAACACCTACAGCTACACTGCGCAGCGTTCAATCAACCACAGACGCAGCATGCAGCGACTTGCGCCAGACATTTTTATCAGCTGGCGCTCGCTCATAACGTCAAATCAATTTCTATATTGTTATAATTTTTAAGGCCATTCGCATGTATATGACATTCGCTCACACGTTGCAACACAAGATGTATGTCAAGCACGGAGCCAGCAGTACTGTGCTTGCTAAGCTGTGTGCGCTGATAAGAAATAAAAATTGCTTTGAACTCGCGCGATGTCGGTTTCGCACAGCGCAATCACTCGGCCAATGGACAATGAACTCGTTGGCTAGCTGCAGCTTTGCTGCGGCATGTGGGTGCCATTGCAGCGGTTAAGCGGTTGTGTGCCAATTTCCATCAAAATGTGACACTTTGATCGGGAGGGGGGCGGGGGTTGCTGTTGCAAGCCCGACACACATTAAACGGTGTACATTGCCCTGCCAAAAATGACGACATTTGTTTTAAAAGTTTGCTGCAAATAATCAATGCAACGTGGTTGATACTCAACCGCACCAATGCTAATGTACAAATGTTGAACTATGAAACGAACGAAAAAGCGGAAATGTGTAGCATTGCATTGCTTGGACTCTCTTAGCTAGAGATTAACATTAGTACAGGACAACTGACATGTATAGGCGAGCTAATCTAGGATAATGACTGCCTGGGCCTCTAGCGCATGCTGCGCAACTGCTTATTGTGAGTGTGTATGTAATAAAAATGGGAATGTTGATTTTAAATTGCTTGGATATATTGATAGGGGAAAATATTTTTATCTTCAAGCTGTCAGCACTGTAACTGCCTACTGTGCCAAATTTCACGTCATTAGCTTGATCTGCTTTTGTTTACTAAACCACTAAAAGTGTGTTTGGCGATTTTCATANTTGAAATGTGTGCAGTCGCAACGTTGAAAATGTTGCAGATAGCCTCTCTATCAACAACAAAAGTTTATAAGTAGTACAGACGGTTCAAACAGGGTCAAAAAAGCGTTGAAGACGATGAGNTCGGGCGAGATAAATCATCAACCGATGTCAAAGAAATCAAATATTTACTGCTTGCAAATCGTCGATTGACAACTAGAGAGCTTGCTGATGATAGATCAGCAGATGTTTTGGGTCTCAGAAAAGTCACATCGCGAATGCTACTGAAATCATTGAATTTTTTTGAAAAAAACATTCGCTTTGATGTGTGTGAAACCATGCTGTCTGACTACTAGGACAAGCTGAAATGCATGATTACAGAAGATGAGACGTGGATCTATGCTTACGACCCGCAAACAACAGCTCAATAAAGCGAATATCGTTTAAGAGGAGAGCTAAGAGCAAAAAAATTTCTCGATGTCGCTCAAAAATCAAGGTCATGTTGAAAGTTNTAGAGGAGAGCCAAGAGCAAAAAAATTGCTCGCAGTCGCTCAAAAATCAAGGTCATGTTGAAAGTTTTCTTCGATCATCGTGGTGTTGGGCATTACGATTTCCTTTCACCCTGCCAAACCATCAACAAGGAATATTATTTGGTTGTTATGCGTCCTTTGCGTGAAGCTATTCGCAAAAAGAGGCTAGATTTATGGATAGACAACTCTTGGTTTTTGCACCAACATAATGCGCCATCGCACACTGCATTGATTCTTCGCGAGTTTTTCGCCAATAATGCGACCACTCTATTCTCCTGTTTTGGCTCCGTGTAACTTCGAGCTATTAAGTAAACTCAAAAGACCACTCCGTGGACACCGTTTTGAGATGATTGAAGCTGAAGGCCCTGAGGTATATCCCGGAAAGCGACATTGCAGCATGTTTCGAGGAGTGGATAAGACGCTGGCATAAGTGCACTGCGTGGGGACTACTTTGTAGAAGATTTAATCGATTTGGAAAAATGAATAAATATTTCTTTCAATAAAAAACAAATTCCCGTTTTCATTTGTACTTAGTAGTATATGCTCGAGCTTTGATTAAAAGCAGTCTTTTCAGGGTCTTAATATATGCGTGCAACTGCATCGCTTTTAGACAAAAAAATTCTTCTTCGTGCTCTATGAGTACAAATAACAAGGAAGCTGGAACCGTGATTCAAATCCAAAGGCATTCTACCAATTATAGTGGCGTTATATTTTAAGGTGAACTTGCTGACAAATAAGATTCTAGATCATGTTATTAAATTTAAGGATGAATTGGCCAGACATAACCCGAAGCAACGGCCTGGGTACATTCAAACAGCTGAAAGGAATTCGCTAAGATTTCAGAAGATCATGAACAGGATGTTGCGGAAACTTTGGTGTTTCTCTAAGATTCATTGGAGTCCTGCATTTCACTCGCTTGCATTCTAACTTCAAGCGCCTCTTGCAGAACTCATGAGTTACGGAGTAAGTTCGGTTTATTATGGTAGAAAGGTAGTTGTAGTTCAATTAAATGTTCTTGCCATGAAATGAGATGAGACAGTCCATTTAGCGGAATCATAAAAAGTCCAATTAAATTGCTCAAATTTTGAAATCGTATCAAGAACTTTGCTGACTTGTTTCAATTTTTCAATACTTAAGTGAACGAAATACACACAGTGGTCGGCAATCGAGCGCTACCGTTTGTCCTCACTTCTCTCTTAAAAAACACGCTTCCTTGCCTAACTCCTCTCGCCTGCTTTAATTGGTGTATAATACTCTCCAAGGCGGAGAAATGAAATATTTTCGGAAAATTTTTTTTTAATTTTTTTTATCAATATTAAAATGTCAAAAAAAAAACACTTGATTTGATAATTTAATAAAAACATTATTCTTGCAACTCAAATATAGAAACTTTTCTTGTAACAAGGCAAATCCCATTGGGTAAGCACATGCTGAAAGATTAACCGAAACATGTCCGAGCTAATTGAGCTATGGAACGCAATGAAGGAGTTTGGCATATGAAATGAAAAACATATGATGCAGTTTTTCCTCATTTAAGACGCAGTGACAACGCCAAGACACACTCTGTGTGGTGTTATTTCAAGCTCCATGTATCAATTCATTTCTACCACTAGGAAACAAATGAGTAACAATAAATGCTGTGTGATGATAACAGATTCTGAGTAGCGCATTTTTGTTGATATGGAGGCCTACAAAATTGAAGTAATCATATTTTTTGCCATTGTGATCGCGAAGAGTTATCTTTTCATATCACGGTGACGTCATAGTAAAATTTCCCATTGCCAGTAAACTGACACATGAAATTGTGCGTGTAAACTAAGCATTAAATGTTGATCTCAGAGGCCAGCTGTGGAGATAAATTTATCGCTCAAAATACAGCTGCCAGCTGTAGCTCTACTCAATATGCGAACAACAAACGTGTTTCAATAATCATGCAGTCATTTTACGTATAAAAATTTTGACATGAAAATTTGGAGCAGAAGGAAATAATGTTCGTGTTTAACTGCTTAAATGATGCAATTTTGTGCCGAAAATAACGAATTAACGTAATTTAGTTGATTTTTAAGAAGTTGCCTAGAAAGTTGGTGCGCATTACAGTTTGTATGAAAATTTTTTTTTCGTTAGGTTGGCAACGCTGTACTTAGCTTGCCTAATGATATGTCAATATTGTCAGTATATTTCAAACGCAGTTTCAATTTGGAGTTCTACAGTGAATTTCAAAGAATTCGAAATAAATTTGTTGGACTTTGCTCTTGAAGGTGCGATGGATGAGCCTCTTCGATTGAAGTTAACAGCACTTAAGTCCAGATATTGTATCACAAAATTATATTTGAAAATGATGAAAAAATTAATTTATTATTAACTAATAAATCCTTTAAAACGTTTATAATTTGAATTATCGATGAACTNTTCGACATAATTTGAATTATCGATGAACTCTTCACATTGCCACCATCTCAAAAATCTGCATGAATTTTCGGTTTAAAACTCAACATTTTATACAGAAATGGACGTTTATTCAAGTAGTAATTAGTCTGAGCCAGGCTTTGGTATGTAAAAGTAAACTTGAACCGAAATGTTTTTAACTTAATTGGGGGTAGCACAGTAAAGCTTACCGATTCAGTGTGTTGATTGGGCGCATACCGCTATTGCCCTCGGTTATTTCGGCAGTTACATTGTGACCACTATCCAGCACGCTGGCCATTGCATAACCAATTTCCTGGTACGTTATCACAGCAGTTATGTTACCTGCAATGAAGCAATGGAAACGAATCAGCAGCAGCGCTTTTTGTGCGCAGCGCGGCATACTTACGGCTTTTGCCTTTGATCTGCATTTTTTCCAGCGTCATCACTGGCTTGTCGTTATATATAATCACACCGTTAGCGCCCTCGGCATGCACGTTTTTCACCTTCTCTTCGAAGGTGCAGTGACCACGCCGCACTAGCGCTATCCACTGCACGCCACGCTCAGGCAAACGCCCGCCGAGCGTGCCGCGTATATTGCGATTGCAGGCATAGTCATCGCTGCGATCGTTTTCGTCACTTATGTGCACCAGCTGCCCTCTAACGCTGAACACGCGTCCCTCGCCGTAGCGTGCTTTCTCCTCCGTGTAGTTTACGTGACGCATTTCGGTACCATCGAAGAAGGAGTAGTTTAGGAATGCATATGTGTACACGTCCATAGCTATGCGGTCTTCGGTCATAGTCGCAAGCGTGTGCGTGCCATTTGCGGTGCGAAAATAACGCTCCAAGTCCTGATTGGCAATGGTCATGGCAGCGACAAATGTGGTCGTCATAGTGGTCGATGTTAGGCGCAAGCCACCGAGCAGTATTGCCCAGCATGTCAACTGCAATAGCTGCTTTGCGTACATTTTTACAATTGTTTGTGTGTCTGTGTATATAAGCGTTGGTATGAGCTACTTTGGAAGCAGTAGCTGCTTATGTGTGTGTAAAAAATTAATTGTAGTTAATTTAACAAGTGATGTACTGGTGTTACGTCATTGGTCTCTAAGCGCCGTTTGTCGTTTTCAAATAGTTTCGTTGCAGCGCCGTTGATTACCAAATGTCCTGCAACTGCTGTGGCTAGAGTTTGCTAAAACGAGAGTCATACCGATAGGAAATTAAATAAGTACTAATAAAAAATTAAATAAATAAATTAATATGCATTTCTTATTGTAGCGCTGCTAAAACCATTAAAAGGCATGCTGCTGAGCATGCGCTTAAATGGAGAAGAGCAACGCTCTCATGAATAAGTCAGAACTCAGAAAATCGGGCACAGCGTAAGTCTGGACCTAGGTCATACCATTCATGGAAAGCGCAGCATTACGCTTTGCAGCGCTTATGAAGCGCACATTGCTGTTTACAGGCCAGACAGCTTACCTTCCGGTTACACGGATAGTCAAATGTGACATTTCACTGTCACTATGAGCACATAATTAGCTCAGTACAGCGCCACTACTGCAAATAATCAAAGTTTCTTTAATGAGCTTGTTTGATGACTGCAAAACGTTATTGCCACGGAAAGCCGGCAATGGACTGTTACACTTAATTGTACATGCAGCATGCATAGCTAAACGTATTGCTTGTGTTACACGTACACTTACACATGACAGTTCGTTGCCACCGTGAGTGCACATTCCTTCAGAGCGCCATTGCTTCTAGTACTTCTACAAATACTTATTCCAGTTTTTCTACTACAAATGCTACTGCTGTTACTTTTCTTTTTCTAAGCACTGCCAATCCTACTCTCTCTCTCTCTCTCTCTCTCTCTCTACTCCCTTTGCTTCTACTACCACCACCAACACTTACTAAAGTNTCTCTCTCTCTCTACTCCCTTTGCTTCTACTACCACCACCAACACTTACTAAAGTCATGACCGCTGATACACCGAAAAATCGACGCTAAATGAAAACGATTGAATATTTAAAATAATTTTTTTTTCTTTTATTTTATTATTGCATTTATCAATGACTTCAGAACTTAGAACAACTTATTCGACATGATTTGGGCCGATCTGGCCATTTATTCATCACGCGACGCATTTCATGTATGGAGAAGTAGCCGACTGCACCGACAAAAGCTCGCTTCAGCAAGTCAATATGCAGCTGTCGATTAGAGCAGGACATGTCTTTTTAAAGGCAACACAACTTTAAATCCAACGGGGTTGAGCTCAGCACTGCCACTAGACCAATCAGCTAGTGACATGAAGTGTGTTGGTTTTGTGCCACAGTTGATTTGAGCAGTTGTTTGGAAATCCCAAGCTAATTGGCGAATAATGATTGGTCGAGAGCCTTCACATTGGGTTTCAGGCCGTGCGCCTCTCTTGCAAAAATATAGTTTTGCAACGCCACTACACGCTGGATGGTGACCATTTTCTATTCTAGGAATGTGTTGAATTTCTACTTCGCCTGAACGAGCTGACACACGGTTGTTCTGCCTATTGTACGATTTTTCATGCCAAAGGTTTTCTCGTCATTAAACATAATTTTTTTGTGAGCGTTGTTCACGTGCTGCCTGCGTAACTCTGTTTAATTTTCTTTCGATTCGCCCACGAGCACATAACCAATGTTAATGCTGGACATGGATTTTTGAAAAATTTGAAAAGATTTGCGTTCGATGCGTTCCTGCAAGGCTTTCTTTGTTTTCAGACGGCTTACAGTGAGCGGACGACCAGTTCCCTGCCGCTCTCGCACTGCAATAAAATACTCAGATAACTTTGTGATTTCAAGCGGTTGGAACGTCCGAAAACTAACGCCTATTATCATGTTGCACTTTAGTAGGCCAACTACAACAATATGTTCTTCCATTCCATGATTATTAACAGTTGAAATCAAACGCTGTTTCCGAGGTCTAATCGTAAGCGTGCAAAAAGCAATCATTACGAAAAAAATGCGCCCAGTGTTG
>JXPQ01002173.1:17522-48186 GCA_001014675.1 Ephydra gracilis
AAAAAAAAAAAAAAAAAATACAAATGTAAACATCAAAACGCATTTTAACCGCATGAATATGAATCAACAGCACGCGCTATAGTGCTATACTGTCCCGGCTCTTGTGTCTGTCTGTTGAATTTGTCTTGTCAAGGAAAATATAAAAGTGCAGAATTGCAGCATGCGTGCATATGGTAACATAAGTATGTGTGCACTTAAAGAGATAGATGTCTATTTATTTTTAGATATGTTGTGTTCTGCAAATTTTCGCAGCTTTCTATGTGTGCAATTCTGAAGTTTTTCAAAATTCAGTCTCATTACTTAACTTTCAAAATTTATGCTGAGTTTTATTTTATGAAATTCGACTGTTCATTTTTATGCAAGTCTAAATTTTTTCTTTTAAATGACGCGTTTCCTGTCATTTTGGCGAGCAGTTTATTTTTACGATTTTTATTTAAAAATGTACAAATGTTCTTTTTAACTATGTGTGTATTTGCTTAATTTGTTTTTTGACTGCTTCCGTTTATGTTGCTCAGGCTGTCGTTACTTTGGCCGCTGACAACGAATCTTCATAAATTTGCTCAATGTAAAACAAACGTAAGACGGAATCACCTAATTTTATGAAATGAATTAAATTTGCTTTATGATCAGCTATGCCGTTCTGACATTATTTAATTTCTGAGTTCATGATTTCCAAAGATTTCGTCGTCATTTCAGTTAAATTAGTTGTTTCCTGTAATTTTAGCACTTGAGCAGCTTTTTAATGTCGAAAATCAAATTAAATTTTAGAAAATTGTCTAGTGAATATACGTAGATAAATGAATTGAATTACTTCTGTGCGAACACTCAGTAATACATATTTTATAATTTCATTACAGAAACTCGCAAAAGCGGAAGTAAAATGGAAATAGAATCTACATATCCGAAGTACACTGGCCGAGTGCCCCCATTAGATCTAACACAATTAGCAGCTCTTTGTGACAACGATAACAAACTACATATGTTGTGGACAAATAAGATGATGTCATCGTCATCGCAAAAGCGCATGGTGCAGCAAACTCATTACCCGGACCACCTCAGCTTGGAAACTTATTCAATTCGCTCCAATTACTCAACTTTAGGTGTCAGCAATAATGCTATTGGTGATGATGGACTACCTTTAGATCCACGTGATTGGACACGCTCTGATGTATGGAAATGGCTGATAAGCATGTCCATATCGGAGGGCCTAGAAGTTACACCGGATCTGCCAAAAAAGTTCCCAATGAATGGCAAAGCTCTTTGCCTAATGAGCTTGGATATGTACTTGTGCCGCGTACCAGTTGGCGGTAAAATGTTATATCGTGATTTTCGTGTGCGATTGGCACGTGCAATGGCAGCCCTATCATAGTGACCTCACCCAGCTAGTTCCTATTTTGTAAATAAAAATATTTATATCTAGTATTAATAATCTGAATGAGAGTGAAATTCTATTATTACCATTATTTAGTTTTGGACTTTGAAATTAATGCCTCTGTTCATTTCAAAGAAAACGTGTTCTCCTATTAGACAATTAATAATTTGTCTAGTCTTAAGAGGTTTGTTTAGAGTTTATCTATAGAATATAATAAATGAACAAAATAACAAAAGTGTGAATCTCATAATGAAATGATGAATTCAGAATTTTTTGTTTAACCCGATTATGATCAGCAGATAATTCTTCGAAAAAAAATTTCCAACATACTACATTGGTACATGTATTCATGTTTCATTTGTGGTTTATGCCTGCCGACTTTGTACGCTAATGCAATGTGAATTAAATATCAAATGTTTTCACTATCTGTAGCAATTTTCAGGTAAGGCAGTGGTTATTACACCTAAATTTAATTTTAAGTGAAAGGTAATTTTTCAGTAAGGCAAATCCTTTAATAATCTTAATATATCCTTGATTCAATTTGAATCTATTGTGCATGTATAAAAATCCATTGTTGTTCGTTAGTCTCTGGGCTGGTTTACCTAGTGTTTATCTTGAAATTGCGAAAGTCCAGGTTTGAGATTGTCACCAATTATTTTCTACCTGTAAACATAAAAGCTGTATTTAGCTGTGAAATCCTACAAAAAAAATTGAATAATAGTATAATTTTTTTAAACATTTGAATCAGTTGCTTCAATTATAGCATTCTGATAGGGATGCTTTTTCCACTATGTTCGCGAAGTCCACGATCCGCCTGCAGAGCATGCAAATAAATCAAAGAGCTAGCAAGTTTGGCTGAGTTACTGGACACAACTTGAAAAGATCTTCATGACTGTGAAAATATTCTTACATCGGTTGACCCGCGAATATATTTTCTGATCAACTATTGTTGATGAACTATATGTCTTTCTGCAATCTTTATTTTTTTTTTGCGAAACGTAAACCCATTCTGACTGTCTACTAATAAGGTTGACGTGCGTCAGGCAATAACACGGCGCCCGTGTCGCACCAGTCTCAAAAGCAGAGCTGCTTCCAGGCTATTTATTTAGTTAATCAGCATTCAAGCTGGGAAATGTAAATGTAGGATAGTATGTTGCAGCTGACGAACATTTAAGTGAAGCTCAGTCATCCTCTTGAAGCAACCGCGACAGGAGCGCAAACTATCTTCATAGTACAAAGTTTTAATCGCTGACCTGAAAAAAAGATACGCTTCCACACAGATAGCCCTACTAGTATTGAATCCATATGATTTTAAGTTAGCCCTAGTCTCTAATAAAATCGTGTACAAAATTGACAGCTCTCGTTCTATTAATTTGTGGGATATAGCTTTTTGAGTGAATCACATTTGCTGTTTGAGAAAGTGCATAAAAAGAACTTTGTTTTGGGGGAAAAAAACTGTTGAAGCCAAGGATTAGCTTGATAAACATACTAGCATTTCAGTGCAGTGGACGTCCCAAACAGGGTGTTACCGAAGAAAACATCAAATAATTTCACAAAATAATTTTGGATGACCGCAAAATGTACTTGATCGGAAAAGACGTGTCAAATAAATCAAAGAAACGTGCTTGACATATTGTGCTGAATATTTGCGTATACGATAGCTTTGTTCAAAGAGGGTGCCTCGCGAACTCACAATCGGGCATAGAAGCTCTTCAATCATTCCAAACTCGATTTTGTGCATCGATATGTGATTATAGATGAAACATGGCTCCATCATTTCACTCCAGAATCAAAACAATCGTCATCTCAGTGAAATGAAAAACCATTCAGATTGACTATTACATGGCATCGCATAAAAACTGGAACTTTGCATCATAATACACCGAAATTGCATGAGTTGGATTGATTTCGGATCCACTGAAGTCTCCCAACTCGGCCCTTAGCGCCTTCTTTTCTTTGTCAGCCCTCGAAAAAATACTCGTTGAAAAAAATGTATTGCCGGCGAAGAGGTAATGGCCGACCAGAATAAATCGTATTATAAGAAAGTTACCGAAAAATAGTCTGAAAGCTATAATCAGTCGTTCATCTTCAAAAATATCACTCTTTCTATGCAAACCTATGCAAACCTTTTCAACTCACCTGTTATAATGAGTAAGTTTATACATTTTAGATAAATAATAATTTTTGTGTTCTATATAAACTCTATCATCTTACGGATATTAATAAGTACAACGCATTTTGTTTGAAATTTCTTTAATGTTTCAGTAGTTGACTTTGAATGTTATGGTTCTTTATAAAGTATTTAATACGTTATGTAACCATTTGTTTCTTAGAAAGAGTATTTTTCAGGCTAGTTCTGGATTTCAATTCTTTCCCATATCAACATCTCGGTAGATTTTATGCAGCTAATGACTACACCAAATGCCACAATTGCCAATCATCCCAGTAACGGCCATGTATCTTAAGTAGGATTATTCTCCCAAAAATACCTAATGCTTGCTCACAGATTCTGAAAGCGTTTTGCTTCAATGCCATACAGCAGGACTGCCATTATGAGGAGGCAGCATATACAAATAAATTACGGGTTTTTGTTTTACGATAGAGAGCCATATTACTCATTTACTTTATAATACCTGCTTGCAAGACCACATCGAAGTTGAACTTTTATTTTACTTTCATTAAGCGCCAGACTTTAATTTTGCACTTCTTCGATGAAATTCGTCTGCCAGAATCTTTGCATTTCCTTTCCCAGTTTGTTGTAAAAAAAAAAGGTTTCCTAATAACAAAAAAACTGTATTCCTGGCCGTCATAGGTGTACCAGAAGAAAATGCTATTTTCATCGAATTTAGTTAGTCTGGCTAATTTGGCTTGAAACCTTCTTGTGCGAGAACAAAGCGTACTACAGGGACTTCTGATTTTCATTTAATCATACCGAATTTTTAGTAAACGCATTACTCTTACTAATGTACAATCCATAACGC
The DNA here is from genome assembly GCA_001014675.1 of Ephydra gracilis. Taxonomy (NCBI): domain Eukaryota; kingdom Metazoa; phylum Arthropoda; class Insecta; order Diptera; family Ephydridae; genus Ephydra; species Ephydra gracilis. Next base: position 21,876 of record JXPQ01002173.1, read on the forward strand.
AATTTCATAAAATTTAATAAATGAATGCGACTAATTTTGCTGAAACCCCCCTTTCCAGATCAAATACATTAATGCACAAACTTAATATTTTTATCTAGTCATTAATGGACTATTGTGGCTAATTTCACAACAGCCCTAAAGGAAATAATTGTCAGTATAATAAAAGGCAAAATGCCGACGGCAAAATAATGCCAGCATGAAATTAAATTACTAATTCCACTATGTTTTTGTTTGTACAGTTATAGAATTGTTAGTAAGTAAGTTAGTGTTTTTATCCGAATGTCTGTAATATCTTTAATGAGCTTTGCGCATAAGCTGTAACACCCGGAACCAGTGCTCAGAGACCTATCAAAATAAATACCGATATGATCAGTATTACCACACACAAAACCTAGAAAGAACAACTTGAGCAAGATCTACGAATTTTGGTACACACCATATATGAAAAAATTTTAGATCGATGTTTGAATTTAGTTACGATCCAGCCAGTATTTCAGCTACGTGCAGAGCACCTTTTTGCTGTCAATTACGGCAGTAATTCTTTGAATTGAGTAAGAACCAGAGTTTCGTCCCGTGCACCTATAATCTCTCCCTAGTGGCTTTATGCAGAATTTCTCATAATCATCATTCAAATTCTACGAAATTTCAAAAAGGGATTCAAATTATATAATCAATCAATATAATTAATGGGTGTACTGAAAATGGGCTTCAGTTGGAGTTACTTTCACTGCACCTGTATGCCCTTTACCGGCTTAAATGAAGAATTATAAACAGTCATCGTCTAAATTCTTCGAAATTTCAGCATTTAACATAGATCCAGTAATTGTGTGGGCCACAAATGAACATGAATCGAAAAAATACACGTATGAGGTTCACAAAAAGGGCATTAACAAACATTATTCAGAATTTACGAAACTAATGGGAAATAAGCAAAGTAAAGCGCGGTTTTAATTAACAAGCGACGTCTATTATGCTCTCGATCCAAACCGACTGTAACTTTTCTATATTCTAATATTATACTGAAATTTGCTGATCGCCGATAGTTTGTATAATAACGAATTTTTCAGATTTAAAATAACCAATAGGTATGATACGTTTTTTTTTTTTTCAATCTATGACCAATAGCGAGGGAAATAAAAGAATTAGCCTCGGTTTGAGATACTTTTTGACAATGCTGATCCAAATATTGCTTTTATTATTAATGTGAATTATAATATTAAACCAATGAGGGACGCAATTGAGTGATATCCTGTCTAACGACTTGAACGAAATAGCTGCAAGAATGTATCAGAAAATTTCTTGTTCCTTTCTGGCTTTTAGCAATTTCAACTTTACCAAAAAACTAAATTGATATCCCGTTCGTCCTGGAAATTTTTGGACATGACAACATTCGTAACGAAAATGTTTAACAGAATATGTACTCAACATGAATTTTATGAGTACCATGAAAAACTCAATCATATCATACTCCCATATCCAAGTGAACTATTGCTACTTTCAGAAATTGTTGGCTCTCATATTTCGTAAGGAACAGACTAATATAAACATATACATATTTTTAAGGTGTTTGGGACACTACATTGGAAGTACGGCCGCAAATTCTGAAACATTTCAACACGTTCAATGCGGTCGGAAACAATGATACAATATTGATGTAGAATCATGGCGTGTCAAATATTTCAATTCGTAATCTATGTAAATAAAATTGTATTTCACACTATCATGCATTCAATTATACATGGGCTACTGTGACAGCCGAATAAAATTGCTAATTAATTGTCATGTAAACCCTTTCTTTTAATATGTGTATGGCGTTGTGATGTTTCTTATGTAAACATAACGTCGCAAATTTTTTAATATATTTATTCGGTGAAAGCAATTTTCGGTTTTATGTGGAATAATCAGGATTTTGCCAAGCAAGCAATCAACGTTGCTGCTGTGATATGTTAACACCGAAGTTCAAAAACTTCATTTGACAACAACCACAATATAAGGCTATTGGTAGCATCAAATACTAATATTAAAAATACAGACAAAAATATTGAGAACAATTAACATTGTGACATTCATAACTGAAGCATTTGAAGATAAAAAACAATTGTTTTAGGACTCAAATATAATAGTAATTTTATTTCTATTAAAGCATCATTCATCATTTTTTTATTAAAATTGCGAACAAAACTGTCATTCAGAATTTCACTGAAATGTGCTTCATAACTTTAGTTTAATGCCCTTATGGCTTTAAGAAAATGATGCTTCGGTATTGACACCTTCAGTCACTCGTTAGATTTTTATATATTTGCGGAACATGTGATCGTAGGTTTTTTTTTCGAATTTGCCTTCCGTTAGAAGGGCGTACGATTTTATATTCCAAAAGGTGAATTCTTAGCTTGGTAGCGACATGAAAGTAAGGAAATTTCACATATGTTAACGTACGCACTTAGAAAATGCTAAACACATTTCAATCAGCAATACACTGAAATGTTGGACTCTGGTACTAGATATGACCATGTATTGTGCTGCAGCAGGGGATTTCAATCTACGCCAATATCCCTTGCCCTTTATGTAGACTGAACCTCCTGACAGTAGATTCCCGAATACACACAGTGGCATGCAAGTCGGAAACAGCAGCTAACCCGTTATCCGGGAATTTTGCAACTTTGTCAGAAATTAGACTTCTATTGAAAGGTGAACCTTACATTCCAAATGTATTCTCTGAAATTGAAGTTCTACCTCACCATCAAAATCAGCCCATTTAAGTGGAATTATCAAGGTTTCGGTGATTTAGGATCTTGTGTCCTAGGCTGACATAAAACGTCAACTATAAGAAGCATGTCTTTTTCCTGGTATTTTCCACTATATGAACGGATGTTGGTAATGTACCTACGATTAAACACGCGAAAGAGCGTAGAAGAGCATTGAAGAATACCAGGTTTTACAGGTCTTTGATATGCGGTCTACAAGGAGACGACTCCGAAATGCACATCATTTAACTGTAGAATTGGCGCATAATTTTTTCATTACAATTAAAATATACAACTACTAAGAGAAAAATTGTTTCAAAAATTTTAACAATACATTATTTATTGAACTTTTCGTAGTACCGATTTAACTCGTCAATGTAGCTGTAGGTAGCGAGGAAAAAGTAACATAGGATAACTAGAAAAAGTATATTGGTTAAACTTTTTCGCCAAGCTGTGGATGCAAATAAAGAGAATTAGCTGAACAATTCGATTCTATTTACACTTACATGGTTGTTCACAGAGCATCTCGCGATCTCGCTTGATGGAAATATCAGTATAACCCTGTGATTTTCTGAGGCTATAACCACTCAATGATATGATATCCGGTTGACCAAAATTACTGCGCATGGAGTGCGGACAGCTATTGCTACGTTTTACCTTTTTTGTAAAACGCTTCCGACGTGACGAATCGCATGATTTTGTATCTGACTTAGGCTTTTTTTTTGAAGCAAGTATTTTGGTTTCCCCATAAACATCATCAAGACCGTCGCTTGAATCTTGTGGTATTTGGATATCCAGATTTGAGATATCGATGGGTTGCCGGGTTGCGTCACATGATGAATCAATGTCATGGTCCGGACACTGAATAAACACATCCTGCAATTATACTCATTAAAATATTCGAATGCTTTACTATTAAAATACTTTCCTTAACATGTTTCAAATGAGCTTCCGTTTCATTACATTGTTGTTGTTGATTTTTGAATTGCTTTAAACTGATACTATCTACATATTTGACAGACCTCTCCAAACCTTCATCGCGAGTTCTTTCCAATGAAATATCAGACCGTTGTGATTCTACTATTTGTTTTAAGTCCTCGGGCTCAATAAAGTAGCGAAATTTTTCCCCAGAAGGCGTAACCTTTAGCATTTTAGGGCGAACATCATCTTCCTCTGTAGAAGATCTTAAAAAAAATATTTTCGATATATTATACAAATATAACGGCAATAACGTACTTCTTCGCGTCGGTTCTAATGAAAATCGCGTCACAGGTATGTTTTTTATTGAAGTGCATTTCAGATCTAAGAGGATCCATTTACAAGTACTCACATTGAGAACTTATGTTGTTATGTATATAACAAAAATTAAAATTCAGCGCTGCGCGTTGTATTAAATAAAAAAATTAATTCAAAAATGTAAAAATATGCATTTATTATCATCTAATTTCAAATGTTTCTTAATTGTTTCAATTTCGCATTGGTTTAAATTATTATTTATTCAAAGTAAAGAAAATGTGAAGTGTTTATATTTCTGAAACTCTACCTAAACACAAAAAGTCTCAATAAATTCGGACTGCGCGTATACAGGGGCATACTGATAAGTCAAATAATTTGTCAAAAGTAAATTTTGTGAGGCAAAAGATAGAATAATATTAACCGCGAAGAGAAAGAGGTACACAGAGGGGATTGACTACATACATTTTTTAAGGTTCAAAGGAAACCTGAATTGTATCATAAAAACAGAATTTAGTCTTTAAATAGGAAAAGATTGATTTTGCTGAAATTGTGGAATATGATGGCAACAAAAACGTTCGAATACTAAAGCTGAGTAATTTGGCATGCAACACGTAGCGAATATGCCCATTTCTGACTGAATCTAGCGTAAAAGGTCTTTGAGAGGTACCCAAAAACACTGACAAATTCCGATCATAATACAGAATTTTATAATATATTATGCAAATGACAGAAGAGTGCAGCAATACCTCACTCTTTTATGCAATTTTAGTGAATTCGAGGGTAAAAGTTATATGGGAGGTAGCCTCGAATATCATGAAAATATCAAAATAATCTGGCAATGCCAAATTTCAGAACTTTCAACAACCACATAAGGGAACGTGAATTACAGAATATGGCGGCATACTCTATTTGAGATTTTTAGGCACAAATGTTGTATTATTTCTGTTTTATCTCCTTTATGATTTAATTATATTTCATAACCTTTGTAATTGTGTAATTTTCCCAGATATTGAAACCAAACGCGTGTAAGATAGGTGTACCACGTACACCTCCCTGTGGTGCGTTCCAACAACTCTCAACGTTATACTTACACCCAGCCATACAATTGACATGTTCGAACAAAGTTTTTTGCTTTAGCATCTGGTATCACGAGGCAACGCGCGACTCGAAGTCAATAAGCACTGAAAGTTAGTTCATCGCGTTCACATTTCAATCCATTATCCTTCTTGTAGAATTAATTATGTTTTTGACACTATCATTTATTTCACTTATATGATTTGATAAATAATTTTGCATATTGACGCTAAATGGCCCGTTTTTTTGTAAAAATTGCATGTGCTTGATTTGTACCTGCGGGGACACGTGTTGCGTTTCTTTTCTCTATGTTGATTGTTGCTATTGTCATGTTTTCCGTTATATCCGTTATAGTTGTTGCTATATTCTCCGTTCTGCTGTTTTTAATGAACATGCTGTTATTGTTGTTTATGTAACCTCTGCCTCATTTATCCTTCAATTGACCTTACTGGTTGATATAATTAATGCGGTTTACGCCGGCGGTGTCTTCTTTTGTTGCAAATTCTTTTCGAATGAACCTGTGAACGTTTGCGTCTTCAATATTTTTCCAAAACCGAACTCTGTTTCTTCTTAGGTATCATATATGCTTGCTTATGCTACAGTTGAACTATTTTGATTCATTATTTTCAGGGACACCAATTTTAATCGGGCTAATCAAACAACATTCTGTTATGTGAAATCAAATTTTTTAATGCAAGTCATATGCATGACTGCTTAAATTTATATGAGTTCGAATACTATTGTGTTAGGAGTGATGGTGAAATATGCAAAATAATACATTTTAGCATTTAATAGAATTGCCTGAAATCCTAATCATTGTAAGTGTTAAACGAGAACACTTATTATGAATTAATTAAGGTGTAATCAATTGTATGATTGTACAAATAGAAATCCAAGATGAAAATTTCCTGAACTGACAAATTAAAAGCATTTCGTTACCTTCGCACCTCACCAATAGGCAGACGCATTAGGTGTATAAGCACACATTAAATTTTGTCTACGCTAATCCTCAACTAGTTACAACGCGTACCATCACGGAAAATGAGTCCTGGAGCCACGGGTATCGAATCCTCAACATCGGTCGTAAGTCAACATTTGAGAAAGGCGAATATATATGGAAGTTATTTTAATTATTGTATTTTCAAAATTGTTATATTAATAAAATTTCATAAAATAATGAATATATATGTATAATAGGATAATTTTAAGAACATAAGTAATAGTTTGCCAAAAAGGTAAGAAGTTGTCCTTAAAACTAAATGTTGGAACATGATACTCTAAAATATCATTCATAATTCAAATCAGCTAACCAAATAATTATAAACAATTTTTTGAAATAAGATTATTGTTTTACGTTTCATGAACAGCTTCGAAGTCATTGATATTAGAATAGACTTCAAAATATTACAATCAATTAGCTCAAAGCAATAGAAAGAAAATAAATTGGCTAAAAATTTCGCGTGCTCTAAATGGAAATGAATGATGCTTAAATCACCATAAGAGATATAATCATTATAATTTATTATACACGGCGTCAATGAAATTTGCAAAGTGTATTAGTTTTGACGGTACGCTTGTAACACCAAGAACCAGTCTCCAGGGGCGTATTGAAATTTATAACGATATGATCATCCCCACAGGAATTGATTTAGCCATGTATGTACGTCCATTCGAATTATTCAAACAGTATTTAGAAAATTGAAGGTATGGGCTGAGCTAGACCAATGAAATTCGGTGCACATATTCCATGAAAATAGTTTAGATCACTCCACACCTATTTTTCCACATATTTATTCAAAATTACAGGCGTAAGCCTAATACAGCCGTTAGAATTGATATTTTTTAATGAAATTCAAAATTGAACTAGATATTGGGGGATAAAACCGTGTTCCCAATGGACATAATAGAATAAAAATCAGAGATGCCTGCAGTACACCTATAAGCTCCCAAAAGACTGCTGAATCTTCCACAGTTATCATTTCAATTTAACGAATTTTCATTGTACACTTAAGATAAATATAATAGTGTGTGTACCAAATAGGCTTGATTGTATGAAAATTAGAGGTACTTGCAGTACACCTCAATAGAGCTTTTAATCCTGAAATATTTTCAGTTATCACTTGAATTCTACTACATTTCAGTATTGAGTGAAAATAAATATAATCCAAATATGTACCAGGGCGGATATGCACGAAAATCAGAGATACCTCCAGCTTTATGGTCTCAATAGAGCTTTAATGCTGAATTATGAACAGTAATCATTTTAACTCTATGAATTTTCAGGATTAAGTAAAAATGAATATAATCAACCAAACATGGGATTGATTGGAGGCAAATTAGGGGCACCTACAGTACACCTATTTGATCGCACCACAGGCTTTACCATAACTGTCAAGCAGAAGTTACATTAAAATTTTTTTTAATTCCAGTATTAAGTTAACATATACATACATGCGTAACATTGATTGATTAAAATCGATGACCTATGTGGTCCACTAAAAATTGCCCACGATTTCCGATATTAATCTATAATATTTTAAACTACTTTATTGTTTATTATTAATTAATCAAGGGATGTGTATATTTATTTAAATTTTGCCAATTTTAGGTTAAGCGGCATTGACAACAGGCACCCAAGGCCACTCTCTAATACTTATTCTGTTGAACATAAAAAATTCGATCCATTTAAATTATTTATGAAGGAATGCATTGCACAACATATCGCCATAGTCGAAAATCTAATACTGGTATACATAGGCAATATTCATTTATTTACAAGAATTTAATATTCGTTAATACTGTGTTTTACACGGCAACAGAATTATTTTCCTTTCTAGCCATTTTAGCCCGTGCTTTTCAGTTCGTCATTGAAAAACATTGGATTTAGCCATCGAAAAATTGAAAAGCTATGCTTACTACAAACAATGTCTCGGTAATAACATTAACAAGAGGACGAGAATGGAAGTAATCCAATCGATTTAACTCAAATTGTATTTTAATCAATGTGGAAATCATATAGATTTCCTTTCAATTTAGTTTCGCCCCAGTTAATTCAAGACATATTTCAAGAAAATTTTTGATTTATTGATTTATTATAAAATATTTGATCTTTGAATAAGGTGCATTACAAATTTAACCAAAATTTAAACTAACTGTTCATATATTTGTAAAGATAACCTTTTTCTAATAATCTAAATATACAAAATTAAAGTAAAACTCAAATTAACCCTTCGTTTTCAATCATTCATGAAGCATCATCTGCGAACGATCACCTTCATTTCTTCATAAAATTTTTCACTCATCATTGGGGCTCAACTTATGCATAATCTTTTCCACACAGCATTGCCGTTTACATTCAATCGCACGAGGTATGATGGAGAGTGTAGGCAACCGGCAATTGAAAAGTTCGCAGCATCCCAGGCCATGTTGAGACCAACCGGAACACGTTAAGTGTAAGAGAGATATTGTGGAAGAAACAGAAACAAAACCTACTCTACAGGCGAAAACAAAACGAATTCATAAGAGGCCAGTGTGAAGAAATCAATTTACATGGCAAAAGCAGTAAGAATTGAAATTACTTGTCCAACGCCCTTCACGCGGAACTAAAAATTGTGTTATATCCGGTGGAATTACGAACTTTATGAAATCCACGGCAACATATAACTAATATGAAAAAGAAAAATAATTTTTGTCCTTATTAGAAAATTTGCCCTGATAATGGTGACAGAGGGTCATCAATATATCGGCAACTAATAATAAAATTAAGAAAAAGGCAACCTTGAGCACATATTCAGTAGGAATTAAATGGTTTTACCAATATATTTTATTGCCAATTTACATTAACTTATTTTCTTTTTTTAAGTTTCTTAACAGAACAATTCAAAGGATAATGAAGATATCTACAAAATTTAAATTAATTTACAATCCGATGCTTTAATTAACATTACTTCAGATATGTTTATTTAATAAAGTGTCGCTTAATCAACATAAAATCTTCAGAAGATAGAACAGACAAAATGATTAGTTTTTCTGACGAAGTATTATATTAATTTAGTTATATTTGCTATATATATCTACTTTTTCTCAATATTACATTATAATAACCAAAAATATTGGTCAAATGCATTAATGTTACTGAACAACTAGTTTTATTTCTAAAGATACATTCGATATGCTGCGGTACACATTAAGAATTTGAAATTGAGAGAGCCTTTCAAATAAATAATGCAACTATCGAAAAGTTTGATTCAAATATTCGTAAATGACATTAATCCGTGTAATACAGAATAATGACGTTGATATGATCCACAAATTTTTTCGGTCATTTGACATTTTATAGACTTTACTGATTAAAATATAAGAAAATTAAGAAAAGAAAATACAGATACTACAGCCTACGAAAGTTTTACAGCAATCACAAAATAATAGCGGTTCCGTTATTTCTTAGCGATTTTCGTACAAGTTGAACGGATAAATTCAATTTTCGGGGAAAACCTCGTAAATTTATTGATAATTGTATGCTGTATCTTCAAACGTTTACGGAATCCAGGACACCTAGCAAAATATATACCGATATAATCAGCATCAGCATACTTGGAACACAGATTTAACACCTTTGATGGCGAGAAGTGCGTTTTATGCTGAATAAATAGAACTTCAACTTAAATTCCGGAATCAAGGTGATATTGATACAGCTTATTTAAATGGAACCATCGAACCTGGATACAATTCAAAAGGTACGACGAATACAAGATAGGGATTTTAATAAAGAACGCTACGGTTTATACGAAACAGGAGTACAGCAATCAAAACATGTCAATAAAATTTTATTTTTATGATTAATTTATAATAGTGTTTGCAAGAAAAAAATTAACAGTCGGCTTAGACGGCCACTATGAGGCACGTCCCTTGATAATTAAATTAGAAATAATACTTCAGCTTAAAAAATTCAGTATTAATTGTACGGTATTAATTATACGTTATTTTCTTAAAATCCCTTTCCCATTCAAAACTAAAATTTCGTGAAATCGAAATGATGACTATGCGTAATACAGCGTTTAGCCTCTATTGGGAACACTTAGGTTCATCTAATATTTATGCAGTCAAGCCCATTTTGGCTAAAACATTGATTATATACCTTCACTTAGCTCTAAAATTTTGTAATATTCAAATTCTCGGAATAATCGGATGTTAACCAGATTCAAGCTTAAATTTAAAATTTTTCCGTAGAATATGTATACCAAATTTCGTAAACATAGGCCCTTCTTTTTAGTTTTTGTTTAGGAACGGATGGTTGGTCATGGCACAATCAATTTATGATTACATACATTCTGATCATATCGGTACATATTTTCAAGGCTGTCCGCACAATGGTGCTGGGTGTCACAAACTCTGATAAAAACTAATAGACACTTTGCAAATTTCATTGGCGATGTTTATAAAAATGCATGTATATTTATCATATGTCATGATCATGATTTTTATTACGAAGCTAGAAGAAACGGAATTCGTACCACACTGTCGGCCTCTGCTAAGCAAAGGGCTATTCTAATCCAAGGGATTCAAATATATGCACATCCTTATTATAGTAAAATAACATACATTTTATTAATTCGACACTGAAGAATTTTAATAAAAATTATGTGACTCAGGTTAATTTTACTTATTATCCGTCGATTAAATTTGACTGTATTACGTAGATTTTACAGTAAAAAGGATATTTTTGGCAAAAGAATCCTAAGAGGAATGCTTTATAATGCAAACTCACTCCTATTTTTCTTCTTTTTTTGCATTAACGATTTTTGCTAAAATAAACATATAGTGTTTCGTGAGAAGAAGAAGTGATCGACTCCTCCATATCAGAGTTCATGAATGACTGAAATCTATTACTGCCGTGTACAATAAAATTAATGAGCTGGAATGTAATATGATACTTATTCTTAACTAAGAAAAATTATGAAAGTTTATCACCATAGATCATGTTAAGAAGATAAAATTTCATTTCAGAAATTTCATAGTCCTCTCGTAGAGCTAAATTTCCTATTTAATAACCGTTCACATTACGAAGAATGACGTTGTGGTAAAAGATTATTATTACGCGATTGAAATTTGAGGGAACGCTAGGAATGTAAATTCATAAGAAAACATCTTCGATTGTTCCAACTCCGATTAAGTTGTTGGCATACTACTGGATATAGGCAAATATAAATCTTGCAATTTTTAAGGCTATGCACTGGCTTTGAAAAGTACCAGCTGAAAAGCCTCACTGTGTTGGCGATCCTCACTTCCAACACTTTAAAAGTCATGAATTGTAAAAAAGAAACCTACGACATCTTGCATGTTTTCGCGGAGAGACTTAGACACATTTTCTGTAAATTAATGAACGGTTTGTTAAGCTTGGATTCTTCTATGTAAGCCTTACTGATACCCAAAATCCGACAAAGGATAAGGTCAACGTTACAAAGTATGTGATCTAAGACAAACTTCAGTGTTTGGATCGCAAATTCCATTGATTTGCAGTTGTGGGTAACGAAGTCATCTTTGAACCTGTGGTTGAGAAATTCTATCTACATTGGAAGAACAGCGGCCATGCGCGAAGCTGATATCCATTTTAATGCCGAGAATACACCAGATATGGCCTAAATCGTTTTCCACCATTTTACTTAACACTTCCATCAAGAAACCAATGTTAATGTGAATTGACATCGTGTTACCCCACCGCATACTTTCTACCGCTGAAGAGTGGCATGACTGTCCCCAATACTGCTTCCAACATTCTATATGGTGTGTTGGGTAAAGGAATATTTATACGATTAGATCTTAAAATACCGGCTTTAACCGTGTATACAACTGTCTGGATCTTCGAAGTGCGCCCTCGATTTGAGAATACTCAGGATAAGCATTTGACATGCACGTCAATTTTGAGGTTGCTTTCCTCTTGCGAAATAGGTAGCATCTGTGCATCACAATTTCAGCAGTTAGGTTCACGAAACAGCTCATAATACTCTCCGAAAAAACACTCAGAAACACAGAGACTTTTGTTGAAGATGCATAAATTCATCTGTGCTGCTGACAATAACCACAAAATCAGTACGTTATATATCATCATATGAATGAAAAATCAGCGACTTCCTTGGTTAGGTAGTATGGATGAGTCAAAAGTAGTTGGTACGGTTTTTGCACGGTTAGACCTGCATTCACCCGACCAGGTGGTTCAAAGTGTATCAACTGCAAACAACAGAGAAGAATGGCCCACAGTATTATTTAAAGCAAGATATGCAAAAAGTGTGAACACTTCATTCAAAACGTAAGAAAATATATTATCATTCCGAAGAGAATAGCAGCTAAAATTATTTAAAAAAACCCAAATGAAGATTCAAAAAAGACAGCTGAAGCCAAAATCATCTTTAATCCATGTAAACATAATAATATTAATATCGAAAATAAGAATTGTATAATATAACAGAAATCTCATCATCTTCCCTGTAAAAACACCGAAAACTTAAGCATCGTACGTATGTTAAGCATCATAGCTTTAACACTAAAACATCAGCATACATCTGCTGATACAGAAAATACCCAGTTAATCGAAAGAACTTCTGCAATATGAACATTGCTTGATACATCTTAGATTTTACTATTGCAGTTTCATTTACATTTTGATAGTTTTCATTCTATTCTAAAATCATTTCTGTGATACTGTAACGAATGCAATTTTGAAATATGCCCATAGTAAGTCATATGCTATGAACATATATGAAAAAAATTAGAATCAGATTTTTTAAATTATCCAATTCGTTTTGTGAGAGATGTTAGTCTCAAGGGAATTATTTTATGGTTAATTTTATTAGAATGTGTACCTACATATAACATCGTATTTATCTTATGTGAGGGCCGTTCAATATGTACCCGTGTTTGACGACAGGAAGCATTCATAAGCGAAGTGTTATGATCGTGTGCTTCCATCTATCAATTGAAGATAAAAAATATCATATTGATTGATAGTTTATTTTAGATTTTTTGTCTAAAATGGAAAAGGAGCAGTTTCGTTAAGTAATTCGCTTTTGGTTTTTGTTTTTGGTTTTTTGGGCAAAAAACGTAGATGCTGTTTATGGGGAAACTACGTAATTTATGACCATAGTAAGATATTGGTAAAACGAATTTAAAATTACTCGACCATACCGTTCTGATGAAGAGACACATGATTTTCGCAGATTGACTACCGAAAGTGCGCGAAGTAGAAGTGGCCGTTGGTGGTTCGATCGGAACAATGATTAATGTCTTACATTGGCGATGAAAAAATTGTATGTCCGATAAGCTCCGCGATCACGGTGGATAAGAGGCAGATGCGGCTGTTAATTTTGAAATCCGAAGGGATTTGTGCGTCGAATTGTCATCATTGATAAAACCTGTATTCATTATTAGAAACCAGAAACGATTAAAACAATTGATTTCTCCCGACCAATATACTACCCAAAAGACGGTGAAAAGCCTCTCATTGGGTGGAAAGGTCGTGGTGATTTGGGATGTAAGGACTTTTGAGAAAAAGAAAAAACGATCAATGGGCTATTGCCCTGTGAGTTATCTGATCGCTTCGAAGAAAAATGAAAGGATCGGTCGCATTTGTCAAGAAAAAAATTTGCCTTTTCGCAACTGCCAAACTGCATGAATCGCATTATGAATTACTATGGCACCCCCCGTATTCACTTGATCCGGCTAACTGCGACAAAAGAGTTCGACAAATCCTATTTTTTGGGAGAAATGTATCTTCGTAAATGTTGAATAATATAAATTTGAAAAAAATTGCATCTTCGTTTCTAACACGGGTAGTTCATGTAGCGCCCCTTGAAAACTTAATAAATTCCCCAAGATCCGTTATTTTAGAATTAAGGAGAGAATATAATACAAGAATATCCGCATTCCACAAACGTTAAACTAAAACTAAGTAAATCGAGCAAAATATAGTAAAATAACTTCTTTAATCATTCAAATATGGGTCCCATGAATTGCAAAGGCAATACACATTTGAAAAATCGAATATTGTGAAACTCACAAATAAAACATCATTTGTTTATAAAGAAAAGATACGATTGGAGATTTAAAGACCACATCGTCCGGCACAACACCCCCGACGAGAACATCAAAATATTCTCAAATAGCCTCTAATTTGGTCTGTGTGACCAATACTCTGGTTTGCACAAGTCGGAACACACTTCAGTAATTCGCTTATAAGGAGTGATACAGCTTAATTCAACACAGTAGTTGAAGCTATTGAAGCGCACTTGCTTGGCCAAATATCTAACGCCATACATAGACGGAGAATGGCTAATGTTTATTAGCTCAAAATACAATTTTCTGAATGGTCATAGAGCTTCTGTCAGAAATACAGATATGTAGTTTGGCAGAACAGAAGATGACAAAAACTTAGCCTCTGGTCCATGTATCCAGCCTCCTTTTTTCCACCGAAAATATTCGTAAAGCGATCGTCATACCTATCACGACATTTAGAGAGCTTCGTATCAAACCGTCATTTGGACTACGATTGGAAATGTTTTACCATTGGAGCAAAGACATTAAGATGACCCAGTTCCGTCAAATATTTTGATATAACCAAGTTCCGTTCGTCCATTCGAAAAGCGGTAGACAGGACTACCCAACCCAACGCACTATATACGACAATTTTTCATATTCAACATGTCAGATATCATATATAATTTTTATGCTGCATGTGCATTGAAGGAGATTTGTGATGCATTTAGCCTTTGTTCTTTTTTATTATGGTAAGAGCGAAAAGCGGTTCAAATTTTCGTTGATGGCGTATTAAAATTTTACTTATTCTGGTAATAAACATTGAAATATAAACTCTGATAATATTCCGTAATAGTTGCTGAGTTTTGCTCTTTGTTGGGGGAGTGTTTGTGCCTAATAGTAAATGTGATCAAGACACATTTTGTGTATGAGTGTATACCGGTAAATCGTTCTTTGCCAGCTGGCACTGAATTTAGTAAGTTAAATTAGCACTTAGTCATCTTTCACTAATTGTTCATTTGTTTTCGCTAACTTCTGTATATACATCGTAGTTTATTCCTTATTTTAATATTCTTTCATTTTAGTTTCTGATACAAATTTTCTCATTGTTTGTCTAGTGTGTTTTAGCGGTAGTTCTATTGGGTTCATAATTTATAAGTAATAATGTACAAATTCAATTGCTCAATCGGGTAGAAGTAATTTGGGATAAGTATAGTAGTGTTATTTTTTATCCGGATCAAAAATTAAAATTCATTTGTGCTAGCTATATTATTGTGTCACATACGTGGATAAAAATAACTTCGCGGAATTTTTGCAGAAAATTAAATCTATAATAAGTCCCCGTTGAGAGCAATGCAGTTATGCCAGTGCTAGATCCAAACGTCAAACCCTTTTTTATATTTGATTTCCGGCATGGGCAACAAAGGCATCTTCGATTTTTCCATTTTCTTATAGCAGTTGTTGAAATGCATTTCTCGAACCATTTTCTTGAGTTTACCGAATAGTGAAAAAATGATGGCATTGTTCTACGGCACATTATCGTAGTGCAAGATTCACTAGTTGTTTCTACAGAAATTCTGCCTATTTCAGCACATTATTTCACGCAAACGTCTTATAACAGCCAAATAATACGTCTTGTTGAAAATTCGACGACATAGATTGAATTTATTTTAAACAGGATCGTTAGAATCCAAAAAAAAAGAGACGTGATTTTTTCAATCGCGGCTCATTTAGTTCACGCCATTCACTCGCTTGATGTCTGGATTGCGGGATTGCGATTCATTGTCACAAATGTATGTTTCGTCTTCAGTAATGAACCGCTCGTGAAGATCTTCCGAAGATTTACAGCGATATGTTTGACGCCCAAATCAGTAACGGAAACGTTATGAACGACTCTAAAAACAATTTCCAACTGTTTAGACATTTTTTTAATACAGTACGAGCTCAATTTTCACAACTATCGATTATTGCAACACCCCTATTTGCGCAACCGCTCTTTTTTTAATTTAAATTCTTTCAGGTGACAAATGCACCGCGGCACCCCAAGAAGAATGAATTGCAGACCGATTATGGTAATATATGTATTAAAATAATGTGCCTTCCACCTAATTGCGCAGCTATCCTCCAACCGCTCGACCAGAACGCAATAAAGCTTACGAAACTGTATTACAAAATAAATCTTTTGGCACATTTGGTAGGAGTACGCGGTTTAGATTTGGAGGAAAAGCTTAAAATGTTCAATATTAAAAAAGCCGTCATCTTACTGGCAAAAGCGTGGGAAAAGGTTCCAGATGAAGATAGTAAGAAATGTTGGCACGTCCTTATGTGTAATAAGGCTGAGTGGCCCCCCAAGACGATAGTGACTGGGACCAATTACTAATTGAACAGGCTGAACTAGCTCCATCCTTTGAACAATTGATAAATGACATTTCTCCCGGTATAAACTTATCAAATGCAGATATCGCAGAATGGTTATGCAAATGCAATCTAGCTGAGGATGAAATTGTGGATGGAATTTCTCACGATGACCATCCTGATGATGATGAGGCCTTAAAAACCAAACAACATTAATACGGACGATGTCTTGAGAGCAGTAGATTTAGCTATGGAATAGGCATCTTTGAATGATATAACGCATGAACAAATTTTTGTAATTCAGGAAATAAAAGAAGCGGCAGTAAAAAAAGTTCAAAAATAAATCTTATGTTTTTTTGTTATTTTGTTTTAATAAATGAATTGAATATGAATGCTTACAAAAAAATATATTTTACAGAATTGGGACTTTTTGAACAAAGTAGTTGAACAATTTTCACTAAAGGTTCGCTAAGCGCAACAATCTCAGTAACTGCAACCGGCTTGGGCTGCTATCAGTTATGAAAATTGAGCTCGACATGTACTTAATTTCCAGTAAACGGTTGATCGATGGCCTGTCACTGGGTTAATCATCCTTCACGGACTCACGGCCACTTTTTAAACGTTCATGTCACTGGTAAACTACTGCTTTCTTCAGATAGTCGTTGTCGAAACACTCTTCTTACATATGCAATGTCGTACCACCATTGAACCCGTTGGAAAAGCAAACTCACTGTCACAAATTCTGTCTCTTTTTTAAAAATGTACAAAATCGAAAAAACACTCAATTGCAGATGCACTCAATACAACGCCACAATTTTTAGCGGAAAAATCAAAATTAAACAGAGTAATGATAAAGTTGTTTAATTACGGCTTAATGAAAATGGTCTTTGGGTCATTGGGCACCGGTTCCGATACCTTTCCTACTTAATTTTAAACACATTAGCTTGAGGGCTAAAAAATAAAACAGTAAATTAAAATTTCCGAAAGCTGATACTTTTTATGATCAGTTTTTCGATAAATCGGTTATAATTAAGAACATATATGCTTTCAAACTGTTTGTGAACGAAATACGCAATTACAGGATCCCTTCTTGGATTTTAATTCATACGAGATTACGGAAAATTACGTTGGATACGGAAAATGTTTCAAATAAATTTTTAATTGTTTGTTTTGATCGTTTTGATGGATTTAGTACAATGCGACCATGACGAGAATATTGAATTTTAAGGCTTTGTCACAAATGTTTCGTACGTTTCACCTGCTGTTGAATTTGTGGCTCACAAAAATGGTAGTACAGATCATTAAATTACCATTTCTGATTTAAATTTACAATGTATTTCAAGGATAACCCCCACTGATTCGGCATATCTTTATCCTTCTTGTAATAGTGAGACTGCCTTAGATATTACGAATAAAATTAAATCTTGGCATTTTCCAAATACATTACGCATTTATTCCAAAAATAAGTTATTAGATCTTTTGATTTTGGATGATTGATGATGATGATGATAGTTTTCCCGTGGCAATCGGCTAACATGGACTGAAGACAATCATCATCCTTCCTTAGAGCTATCATTTCGAATTACTTCAATTTAATTATATGTGGGCTCCCCAGTCCAACATGTTTGTCTTTTCGTAATATAGATTACTTTAAATTGAAAGAGCTTCTCTTGTTTATAGATTGGTTTGAATTTTTTTAGCGGCTTCAGTAAATTCTGACTTATTAAAATAAGAGTCTATATTGTGTAAAAATTTTGCAATTATTAAATCTATGTCAATGCTGTTGTTTTGAAATAGTCTCGTAAATAGTCAATTAAAATTACTTAAACCTCCGCTCTTTTAAAAAATATTAGTTTAAGTGAACTAATATTGACTAAAATAAATAAGAAAACTTTTAAATAGTTACCCTCAATATTATTATATTAATACTAAAAAGAAATCTAAGATCTAGCAAGATGATTACTTTTTTTATCGCTTCGAATAGTTGTCATATTGCTAACTTGGCAAATATCAACTATTTGTTTAAAAGCCCTTCGGTTTCAGATTTTTTTTTTTCAAATATTGATGATGTAACTTTACTTAAATATGTATCTTCAATGAAAGTTATCTTTTCACCGGGTCGGGATAATATTTCATCCTTCGTTCTTAAGCAGTGTACAAAACCACTGTAAATTCTTATGTTTAATTTATGATTGAGCTCTTCAACGTGTCCTGAAATCTGGAAGAGTTCCGACATTGTGCAACTACATATAAAAGACTCTTAACTTAATGTTGGAGTCTTTGGGCATTTGGGTACATTTTGTTCAATCCAATGAGAGTTTCGCATTGAAATTGATTCATTTAACTTGTGGTAGTCACTTAGGTCCGCTATTATTAAATTTATTTATAATATTCCATGGATAATAGTTATTTTTAGTAATGATCACAATTTTATTTTTTCTGTCTTTTATTATAAGCCTAAGCAGATCTAAATTGTGTTTTCGAATAATGTAATGGTAATTGTTCAAAGTCTATAGTTATGTGACTCAGTTGATGCCAGTTGTTTTTCACTTCGAATGCCAATTACACTCTGCAACGCGTACATCGCTTCAGATGTATTCCAAATAAGGTTATACATTTAACTACTAAGAAAACTGATAATGTCTACCGTTCTGATTGAACGTTAAAAAAAGGATTATTAAATATTACAATGAAAATAGAAAAATTGAATTGAACTTCTATTGCACAAAAAAGAGACTAGTCTTGAAATACCAATTAGTAACGCTACGCATTATGTAACAAAATAAAGGCCTGCCTTTCGTGTTTTTACATAAGTTGATCGACGAAAACTTTACGCAGCGAATTTCAATAACTTATCGATAAATTGCATTCGGAATGACATCCAGCATATGGAATAGGTACGACAAGCTAACATCGAGTGGCGTCTATGTTTCACCTATTGATTCCGTTCTTACACGTCGTGTCCAGCATTTGTTACAGACATGGTTAACACATGCACTTCACTTGGTTGGAGAAGAATCATGTGACATACCGAATTATACGAATTCAAATTCATTTTCGTAATGGAGAAGCATGAAAGTGATCTTCGAAAATTATTTGATAGCTTTCATCGTAATTTCTTATAATACACCACCACGAGTTCAAGTATGAAACTTTCAGAACAACAAGGAGCAACAATTTCAAACAACCTTAAGCCAATTGTTGCCCATATGCCATACACAGTGAGCTGATAGTAATATAACTGTCTGGAGGATGATTATTTGTGAATTTGATGGATCATAAACCAGTGAAATATGCTTAACAAAACGCCGAAAAACGCTGAGAAGAGCACGGAACATTAAAATTAATAGCCATTTTTCAACAGAGGTTCTACACATGCAATCTAGACACAACAACAATGCCGCATTCTTTCTCGAATTCAGACCATTCAGGTAAAAGAAGTTCGAAGCTTTTATAGCTCCAAAAATATCCAATGATGCACTGCAATC
The DNA here is from genome assembly GCA_001014675.1 of Ephydra gracilis. Taxonomy (NCBI): domain Eukaryota; kingdom Metazoa; phylum Arthropoda; class Insecta; order Diptera; family Ephydridae; genus Ephydra; species Ephydra gracilis. The sequence goes on from JXPQ01002173.1 coordinate 41,800, forward strand.
ACTGTTGACTGGGAGTTATGAAGAAAATTCCATATTTCATGGTGTTCTACTTTGAGTCAGAGGCCTTTGAGTCTTTGTCATCAACAGCAAATTAAGACATATTTTAGGTTTTTCGTTTGTTTATCATATATACAATATATACGGTAATGTACCGCCGGTTACCTGTCACCGTGGTATTTGACAAACCCTCTGTTTAAGACGTATGTCTTTCGACGGTCCACTCAGTGCACAGCGGTTCCAACTTGAGTGTCTGTCCTGCACCCCAAGTAAATACCATTGGTTGGTTAAAATCATCTTAGCATACCATAATCGACTCTCCACTTTTAAGTTCCGGGAACCTTGTCAATTTATATAAGGAAGGGACCCGAGTAAACCTTTCTGATCAGTACGAGTTCCTGAGGCAGACTTGATGATAAATATAAGTCTCATTTAGACACTCCACTGGAATTTAATCTATCATTTTAGAAATCTGGTCAATCCTATTGAGAAGGACAGTCCTGATATTCCAAATGTCAAAAAGTCGACAAGTACCTGTAGTGAAGTCGAGATCATGGAAATGCTATACAGAGCATTTCGATAACTCTTCAAAAGGTAGACGTCACGACATGATACATCGCCAAAACATCAACAACATTAAGGCAAAGCAAATATATGTGTTTCCGCTTTGATAAACTACAGATGCAATAAACGTTTTCTAATAAAACTGTATCGAAGCAGAAACGAAGACACTGAATTAACAACAAAAAAGATGTAGCAACGAACCTGAAGAAAACCAAGCTTGATTGCCTTCCAAAAACTCGACGGCAACATTAATTCAGACAACCAATTTACTAGTCTCAAAATAAGGTCTAATAGGAGAATCAAACTACCCATTCCTTTGCCATAGCCTTCTATATAATCTCCCGTCGGTTTGTATGATAATATTCCTTCTTTTTTCGTCTTATTTTTATTCAATAATATCCATTTTTAACACTGATGTCCTGATTACACATCTAATTACGAAATTTTATTGTTAAATATCAATTCCAGCAGCTGCAGTAAGCTAACGCCCGTAATTTTGAGTAAAGCGGTGAACTGGGGGTATGCGAAAAATTAGTGGGAATCTTCACCAAATTCGAACTTCTATTTTTCTTAGAATATGTGCACCAGATTTCGTTCACCCGGCTTAAGTGCCTTTTTCTAGATTTTGCTTAAGGACGCACATAGAAGGCTAAATCAATTCCTGTGGTGATGCTGATCATATCTGTATATGTTTAGATAAGATCGTGAACACTTATTGGGGTGTTACAAACGTACGACCAGTACCAATATTCACTTGACTAATTTCATAGGTGACATGTATAACATTATAAGAAATACATATTTTGTAGGAATTACGTCAAATAAAACCATGTTTATTGGATCAGATTGTCATAATATATCCTTATATATACACAATAGGTAAATGTCAAGGAACAGTTGGTATTGGTGTTAAACAAAATCAATAATTACTTCATTTAGATGGAAAAATCGAATGCAACCTGATGTCGGTCAGGTGATGCTCTCTGAAACACGTGTCATGCCGGCGACACTCTAACTTTTCAATTGATGATACCCAAATAGTTATAAGATTGTTGCAAAATATTTTTACTATTAATTGTTTATGTAAAATTTTAAAAATTATTATTATATTTGAGATAATTTCTTTAATTATTTTTTATTGTAAATTTAATTAAATTTTTTTATTGTTTTTGTGCTTTATAATTTTTTCGCTATCAACTATTATATGACTTAGTATTTTTGAGGAATTAATGTTCTTATTTATTATTCATTAATGATTCAATTATGTGTAGTAAAAATAATATAAGAAACTAAAACTCATTTTATAGGTAAGTACAAACCCATCAAAATTACACGAAGATAAATACTTTAATTACGAGAAAATAAACTGCAATATGCATGTAAGGCATCCTGCACAAAATGTGTAACAGCTGCCAAAACTGGTCTCATTGTAATTTTGTGTATAGCAGGCATATGCTTGATACCTAGTCCCCACAAAATAATTGTGCAACTGTTAAGTCGGCAAAAAAAGGAAAAACCATGTACACAAATAAAAACATACAAAAACCAAAATGAAATAGCAGATGGCACTGCATGAGCTGTATGACGAAAGCCTTTTTTCTTTCAAGCATTAACTGTCACATGAATAACGTGTGCTGAGTGGTTTTTTCGATAATTTTTTATGTGTTTTTCGGTTGGCTCTTCAGATTTAAGGGTCTTTGGAAAATGCAACTGAACTGTGACACTTTAGAGTGGTTTGTGATAAAAAGTTTATTCAAAAGACTCACCGCAAAAACTAATTTAATATGACGAAGAAATTCGGCAAGGGGCGCCTGATAGGAATTGTAATACAGATAACATTGATCACGCGTGACATCTATGCAAGAAACTATGAAACATGACATAACAGAAAAAGAATTCAGAAGAAAAAAGCAATTTAAATATATGGCAGCAGAACCTAAGCTCGAATTTGACCAAACGTTTATAGACCGTAACATCTTCGTCTATGCCAAGCTTATGGAGAGCACAATAAGCAGCGTTTTAGTAATTATGAATGAGAATCCTACAAGCTGTTGGGACTATTGTGGCATTGACTCCTTAAACATGACCCTCAAGTGTCTCTCGTGTGCTGTGTGAAAGACTGAAACGGTACGTGACCATTGGAATTTATTTTTTGAACTGCTTCCAGCAATACTGAGAATAATATTTCCAGCACATTCCTTTGATATGTTTACAGTCTCAGCTAACTTGATTAAAATCACTTCTGAGTCATGCATAATTTTTAGCCTTTTCTGATGTTTTCATCGGTAACAGCATCTTTGGGAAGTGCCCTACGAGCATCGTCCTCGGTGTTCATTTTACACAAGGTCTGAATAATGTTTATTCTCTACACCAAAGAGCTATGCTTTATTTCTCATATTTTTGATCCATTATCTTCCCACTTTGAAATGTTGTTTCCTTCAACTTTCTCCATCTCCGAAACTCATAATGACCTTAAAATCATATGGATTTAATTAGGGCAGCGCCAACTGTGTGATATTTTGCCTTTTATATTAAATTTTACAAAGGAATGGTGCTGAATGATCTACCAATCGTGTTTTTTTTTTTTTTTTAAAAGACCGTGGTCCCAGATAACTAACGTTTACCGGCGGTGCAGAGGCGTTGGGGAATTGCAACCAAACAATATCCTTCAATATTGAATAACGTATTAGAATGCTAACAAATAATGGTTCATAAACCCCGAAATATCTTAGGAAGCATAAGGTTCTAAACCTCCACCCTAGTTCCACGAAGACATATTGCTGAGCGAACCCTGGTTGCGACGTAAGAGCTGTGGATGACTAAAATTCAAAGACAGGTCTTTTAAGCTCAAGTTAGTATTGCCCTTGAGAAGAAACACGGGTGACCACTTTAAAGTAAAGGTGTTAGGTAGTCCTCGTTCCAAAACCATTGGAGGGCTTTTATACCCTGTGTAAAATTCAAATTGGTGTCCATTTATGAGCTCCATTGGGGCGTGTCTCGGGCGCAATATTCCCTTCAAGTGTTAAAAACACAATTTTTAAAGGAAGTTTCGACGACCGACAAGCACGTAAAATCCATGAAATGTATGTAAACATCAAAAAATTGATCCTGTCTATTTCGTTTTTAGCTTTATTGAATATAATTTACAGCTGTTTATCGACAGACAGTGCGTAGCTGCGCCTTATTTTTTTATTTTATTATTATTTTTTTTAGATATTTTCTGTTTTTAATTTAATTTTTTTTTTTAATTACAGAATCCAAAATTGTTTTCGGGCAATGCAACTGCATAACAGTAAAGAAAATATTTAGATTCCTGTGTGATTTGATTATTAGATCACAAAAGTTCGGTTCTTCTAATGGACAAATTGGTTGAATTATAATATTTATAATAACCTCTCCATGAACACAACGTTCAGAATCCTTTAAGATGTACAGTGATCGTTAATTGATATCCGACGTGAAATTTTGGCTTCAATCAAGAGTTATAGATTGTTATTCTTTGAAATTTGTTCGAATATATTTCCTCCTTGCTGCATTATACTGGCTATAGACGAAGATGAAAAAATCACACAAAGACGAAATGGAAATTCAATTTGTCCTTTTTTGTGTGCTTAAACGAAACACTTAATAACTGCCATCTGTAAAAAGAACTAATAGAACAAACGTTTAATATTTCACTTTATCATTTATACTTTGTAGGACGTCATTTATTGGGTACAATTTCAAAAAGCCGTAATCCCCGACCACACCATGACTGTACTAACACCGCTGGGGCAAAGAGACGGGCACAACTCTGATTGCCTTAAAGCACCAAAATACCGAAACCCATCAGGCCCATCAAAATTAAACTTCTCATATCAAACAATTATTTTTTCCCATTTCTTACACCACCTTAAATGATCCTTAGCAAATTCTATATAATCCTGTCTACCATCATTATAATACTAAAGCAAACGTGCAATTTATTCAGTTTTTGTCTCCGGAGATGCGAATCGTCCGTACAATGAACAACTTTCCAACTATCTCCTTCATTTTATGAGCGGATGGGCCTACATTTCCGTTCCATACTTGCCCATGCTGTGCGGATCTTTCATTTTTCCATAATTTTCAAGGTATTTGAATAATTCATTTTTTATAGAAGCATCTCGACGAATTCTCTTTCGAATTTTTCTATTTGAATAATTTTCTTGCTTGAACGCAAGAATTGTTCGTACTCATTAAAATTAAACAATAAAAAATAAAAAATAAAACAAATTTCTACTTATTTTAATCTACCTTACCATTTGAATGTTGTAAACAAAATAATGAGGGCAATCAATCAATTGTCCCAGTTTATATACGAGAAAAGGAAAATCGGATATTTTCGTGTTCACCATGGGGTAGTACAGTGCAGGAAAGAGGAAGCATTTCCGATTAGATTTCAAAGAATTACTACTTCTACACTATGACTCATGTCAAAATTTCAAGTGAGGGTACTCTATGTACATTCCAAACGGCCATACTCAACAATGAGAAATGAAAATATAATTCCCCACAAATTTGGTGGGAGAGAATTTTCTCTGTCGTGTGTCGAAATCAAATAATTGTTTATTATTTTTCATTCGTACATATAGATATTTTTTATGTTGAAATGTACTATTTCTTTTATGCAAAATTCGAAGAGATAGAAAACATTCCTGATAAAAATCAAACGAAACCGAGGCGTCAAACTTGAATAAATTCCTAATTAAGATTATATTGAATTTTCATTGAGAACTATATGCACTGATATATTTGAATTGCACCACTCGCACAAAACATTGAAAACGTTTTTAAAGGGCATCCGAGTTTAAAACTATTATCTGAAAATTCAATAAGTGTTGTAATCGTGTGCAGCCATTTATCAAATGACAGAAAAAAAAATATCAGACCGATTGATTGGTTAGTTTGGATTTGGCGGCAATTTCAGTAGAACGTGTTTCGTAATCTTCGCTAAAATAAGGGTAGGATCGTTCTATAATTCGCTTTTGCTTTTGGATTGGAAAAAAAATCCAAAACATAATTCTCACTGATCGACAAACGAGTGCCCGATGTAGCCGAGACCATATGTGGATCGATTGGAACGGCCATTAATATTTTACATAATACGTTAGTGATGAAAAAAATTTTGGCCCGATGGGTGCCGCGACTACTCACGGTGGACAACATACGGATGAGGCTTTTAATTTCCAAACCATGTTTTGAGTCATATAAGCGAGATTCGAAAAAATTGTCGAATTGTCACCTGGAATCATCATTACACACCAGAAACCAAGGAAGAAGCAAAAAAATAGATTTCTTCCGGACAATCTGGTCCAAAGAAAGCGAAGATCTTCCCGTTAGCTAAAAGCTCATAACGACAATTATTTGGGAAGCAAAAGACGTCATCGTCATGTTTTTTCGTTCGACATATCCTATTTTTTTGAGGGGTTAAAAAATGGCAGTAACTTTGGGTGAAGTATATCTTTCTAAAAGTGGACTATGTAAAGATATAAAAAATAATCTAAAAAAATTACATCTTCATTTCTAACACATGAACTTATTGAACCGACCTCGCACATCTTAATCGTTTCACCGGCGAAAGTGGAATTGCGCAAGCAGACTTAACAAGGTCAAGCACACAACAGTACACAAAGATAAAGGAGGCGAAAAAAGATGGAAAGTCGAAAGGAAGTTCTTAGAACGCAAGTACCACAAATTTAACCAATGAACTAGAATTGACTACGGAGCAAATTCACACTTACTATAACCATGCATGCACCGCACTTATGCAAATCCCAACCAAAAAAAAAAAAAAAACAAAAAAAA
>JXPQ01002173.1:67494-79485 GCA_001014675.1 Ephydra gracilis
AATTCACCCAATCGGTGCAGTTTTCAGAGTACCTCCAGTACATCACGTGCAAAAATCAGAAAAAGCTAACTTTTTTAGAATTTTACGCTTGAAAAACTGATTTAAAAAAAATTAAGGTGAATTTGTGTTCAATATTTGCAGAAAGATGGACTTGGGTTTACCCAAATTACTGTCCAATTCTGATTTTCGATATTTCAATTATGTTAGACACGCTGTTGTATGCTTTGCATATAAGTAAAAAATTAATTAAATATTCTGGATAACAAAATAAATTAATTAAAAAAAAAAAATGAAAATGAATAATTAAGACTTGTAATAATAAGAAATTAATAATAAATGACTATTAATTTCTAATAGTTAAGACTTATAATAATAATAAATTAATAATAAATGACTGATGGGTATTATGTAGTCTGTTTTGACCGATTATTATCAACGACGCTTTGTACGCGTTACAATTACTTTTTAAAATGTATTGGGATTATCTTTTAGTAACCTTATGTTTCATGCTAGAATTCGCGAGGTGTTGCTTCTAATCGGCAAATGAAGAGGTTAATGTACATATCAGAAAGCCCTATTTGGGAATTGGTGTATTAGAATAATGCCTTGTTCTAATAGTTTAAGTCATATAAAACTCTTGCCTCGAGACGAGCTGCTAACAGTGCTGCTTATATACGTTGTCCATTGTGATAATGTTTGCCTTAAAGGATGCTTTTTGCTTTGTAATATGGACTAATATTTATTCATCCCAGCTGTATTCATGGTGAATTGAGTCATTTGTCTAAGTGCTTCATAGTCTATAATAAATGATGATTATCGACTGATGATCTTTAAATGGAAGTGTGATAGTAAGTTTCACATGTTTGCTCGAAATACGTCTTGAAAAGGTGTGATCCACGCCTGAATTTCTTTACTGTAAGAGTTGTTTGCAAATCTGGTTGATGATTTGTTGTTTTCACATTGCCCGTAACAATGCACCCCAGAACAGTATTTTAACCCCACAATAGACATGATTTGCATGGCCAAATCCAACAAAACAATCATCAAACAGAGCATTACTGGAGATTAGAAATAGATGTATGAGAATGGCACCGTTAGCCATTATCCAAGTAATTGGCATGCACAGATTGGGCCGCGACCGAAAACCCACGCCTTTTTCAGTCGTTTATATGGGTTTTATGTATCAAATTCCTTCTAAAAGGGCAAACTTTATGTATATTTTTATGCACGTCGTCAATGAAATTGGCAAAGAGTAGACATACGTTTGTAACACAACAACAACAATGTATGCCGATATGATTAGGATCACCACAGGAATTGATTTAGCCACGTTCGTCCGTCCGTATCCAAGAAATAGAACGACTTGAGCTTTGGTACACGTATTCTTTCAAAAAAGATTAGTTCCGCTTTTGGAATTGGTCAAGATCCGATTATTATTTCGGGTACCAGTAGTACACCTATTTATACATATATTTATTCAAAATTACGAGCTTAAGTTTACTGCAGCCGTTAGAATTATTATTTTTCAATGAAATTTCAAAAAAAGCGGAAAATTAAGGCATGTAACCGTGTTCTAAAAATGAACACGACTGAATAAAAATCAGAGGTATCCCCAGTATACGTGTTAAGTCGCAAAAGAGGCATTATGCTGTAGTTTCCGCAGGTACCATTTAAATTTAACGGAATTTGATTGTACTGGAAAAATACATAAAATTAGTGTATCTACAGAAAATGACTTGATTAGATGACAATCAGCGGTACCTGCACTACACCCATGTGGTCCCAACGGAGGTTTAAATGCTGGATTTCACATATTTATCATTAAAATTTAATGTAATTTCATTATATATTGAACATAAATATAATCAATGTGTCTACCGAAAAAAGGTCTGATTGCATGAAAAATGGAGAGACCTCGATTACGCCTATGTGGTCTCAATAGACGCTTTAATGCTGAATTTTGCACAGTTATCATTCAAATTTAAAGAAACGTCAGTATTGATTGAAAATAAATTTCATTAATGAGCGTGTCAAAATGAACTTGATTGGAAGTAAATTAGAGGTACCTCCACTATACTTATGTGGTCTTAATAGAGACTTTAATACTGAATTTTGAGCAGTTATCATTTAAATTTAACGGAATTTCTGTATTGAGTGAAAATAAACATAATTAATGGCTGTATCAAAAATGTTCTTGGTTAGATGCAAATTAGAGGTATCTTCAATACACCTATGTAGTCTTAATAACGGTTTTAATGCTGAAATATTCACAGTTATCATTGGAATTCTACAAAATTGGTATTGGGTGAATATAAATATAATAAGTGGGTGTATCAAAAATGAGCTCGATTAGATAAATTAGGGATATCTCCAGTAAACCTATGTGATCTCAATAAAGGTCTTAGTGCTAACATTTGTTGTTATCTTATTATCTTTTTAATTCAACGATATTTCAGTATTGAGTGAAAATAAATATAATTAAGGTGGCTTGAATAACTCCTTCTGTTTTTAAAAAGATGTCCAATTGAGATTTTATCTTGGTATACGTAAAGCAACATCGCAGTTCCCCAAAGAAAAAACTCACAATCAAATCAAGCACTTTCTGCTTGGAGGATGGGGCATGTCAAAATTTTAGACGCGCGCGCCCTGAGAGGTGCTAATGTTGACTTCGACTTGTTCCTTGTCGTTATCGTTGTTGCGTAAACAGATTGATACGCAACCGAACGCAACGCAAACACAAAGGCTTGCAGAGGCCTCTCCCACCGTCGTAATCAATTCTTCCCTCAACCTGCTTTAGTAAATGATGTAACTGCGCATTAGCATTATTTGTGTATTGCAGAATGTCAGGAAGTAGAAATTGAAAAGGATGCCGTATCACACAGGAAGCTGGAGAATTAATTTAAAAAATCAAGCGTTTGAGCGAAGCTTTTATTTTTAATGTAATGATAAAATATTCTTTTATATATTAAAATTATTTCACTATATAAAAAGATAAAATTACCTCCCGTAACACTCTAAGTATAAGCTATTTGTATATATTACATTTAAAATACTAAATAAAATAATTATGATATTAACAGATAATACAATTTTAAATTATAAATTGGTAAATACGATTAAATTTCGAATGAAAAAATTGAATTTTTACAAATACATTAATCCATTAAAAATTCTACCTAGATTAGAAGATTTTTTATTGTTTTCTTGAAATCGAAATGATAATTGAAAATACATTAAGCATTGTGTCTTATTTGCAGAACAAAATAGGATGCTTTACTTAAGATTTAAAATTATTTGATACAAGTGAATCCGGATGTGTGTTTCTTATATAATAAGAATTCTTAATCAATTAAGCTAAGGTATTTCGTAATTTTTTCCTTTTTTTAATTGTGAACATTATTCATTTTTGGAATAACGTCTGGACGGCTTTTCGTTCCAATTAATTTAGTGGAGCTTTTGTGCTCCGCTATGCTGCGACTCACAGCGCCATAATCTGTAGGCTCGTCCAAATTCCGGAGCTTGAACTTTGTTCCCAGAATGTAGTGAAAGTTACATACGAATAAATGAAGTTAAAAATAATTGAGACTCTCAAAATGAACTAGAACTTGATTGCTAATGAATATTTAATATAATATATTTACATAAAAACAAAATTCCAACTTTGAGCAAGAACTTATCTGAACGTAATACAATAGGACCAATTGAACAATGCGAGAAATTACACAGCAGAAGGTAAATAATTTAAGAATTGAAATAAAGTTTACAAAAAAAAGAAAAAAGAAGGATTTATTAATAATTAAAAATGGCATTTATATATCAATCAAAGCAGTTTTTTCTTTTATCTAGAATGACTACATTACTTAATTCTAAAGGAATTTAATAATACCATAAGTTGCAATATAATGTATTAATCACGTTTTTTGAAAAATATTCTCAGAATTCAAATTTTATTATTATTTGCTCAACAGTTACTTAAGTTTATCGATATTTTGTATATTATTTTTATGTTTGGTTGTTTGAACATCTCTCAAAAATATTTATTGAGAAATGATTTTTTCTATGCCTTATATACTTTGCAGAAACCCAATCTTTGAACCACGTCCTTACGTCCTTTCTGCGACAATAGCAAGTGCAACATCCGGAGCAAGCACGAAATCTTATGAGATGTTGACAACGGTCAAAAATCAAAACCCAACGGCTACTTTGGAAAGGCCACATAGCGGATGACTTATAAATCCCTCGTAAAGTGTTTGATTCTAATCCGAATGGTGGTAACCGCAGAAAAGGAAGAATCAGCCTGCGTCGGACTGACCACTTGATGCACGCTTTGTCAACGGGAAGACTGGAAGTGCATGGCTGCTGACGCCACTACTGGCAGCAAGGTATAATGGTAAATTAAGTAATTAACTCCCATTGCCCGATTCTTACTTTTATCAGAAACCTAGTAACACGCAGATTTGATTCACATCACCGCATAGATCATTAATGTAGTTTAGAACACAACTTGGTTGGGTTAAAATCATAGAGATATCAATTCATCAAACATCTGAGTATTTCTTCCAAGAGCATATGATCTTATGAACACCTTTGTATATCCACAGTTCACTGCATAGCTGGTATTCCGACATTCCTAAACAAAATTGTAAAATATATTCGTCGTGCATATTTTTGTCACTGTACATATAACTTTCAAAATCAAAATTGTTCAAGCAAAGATGACTTTGGCAAAGTACTCTGTTTGACATATAAAATACCATGAGCAGTCCCTTTCAGACTATATTTCATTTTTTAAATAAAGCTTAATCGTAATACGGTAAATATAAAAATCTTATTTTTCTTGTCGTATCAAATATTGTTGTTATTAATTACAATCATTTCAATGATTTCAATGTAAAATTTCGGTATATATTTAAAATAGATGAATTTTCTGATGTACTTTCGTATTTGTAATATAACTTTAATTATCCAAGACATCAATTGGGTTTCATCTATCTAAGCGTCGCGTTGATAGATTTTATTTAAAATTTGTAAGAAAATTTCATGTGGCACTCCACGAGAAGTCTGTTGAATATGTGTTTTAATCATATTATAAGATTCTTCTTCATAAGTTGCATAGGTATTTGGTATACCCAATTCCTTGTATAGTTGTTTGACACGATCAACTTTCATGGGATCTAATGAAATAAAGAAAATAAATGGAGTAATTTTTTTCCAAATATAAGCAATTTTGAAAAGTTGATTACCTTTTTGACCATAGCATTCAGCCATTATGGATTTTTGATCATCATTTGCCCGTTGCATACAAACAACAGCTAGCCATGAGCATTTATTATCTTGTATATCAGTCCCAATTTTGCCAGTTATTTCTGGATTACCAAAGCAATCAAGGAAATCATCTTGAACTTGAAAAAAATGGCCCATTTCCAGTAAAATTGTCTTTGATTGCCGGAAAGCTTCAGCATCTTTGTAACTGCGAAACATCATCTACATTAGTGCACAGTTTACGAATGCAACTGCCATGCTCACACCACAGCAAATTGTTGCAAGTTCAAATGGAAGAAATGAATATTCTACTAGTTGCACTGAAAAAGTCGAAGGGCAACATACAGATGACGATACTAGTATTAAATCCATATGCTTTTCAACTAACCCTAACGTGATAGCTGTCGTACTATTACTTTGTGGGACAGCGCATTTTGACTAAAGCAACTTTTATTAGATTCAAGAAAATTTCTAATAGAATTTCGCATCTTAAAAAGAATGGCTACTCGTTGAAAGCAAGGCTTTGAAAGGGAGTAGTCATTTCCTAAGTTAAACGAAGCCAAATGAGCACCGAGGACTAAAGGAACATGCTGGACATATCGTGCATGAATATTTGGGCATGCAAAAGCTCCATTCACAGTGATTACCACGAAAACGTACAATTGACCGAAAATAACAACGAATCGATGATTCTAAGCAGTGGTTAAAACTGCGTCGATATGTGACGATGGATGAAACATGGCTCCAAATTTCACGCCGCAATCAAAACAAACGTTATCCGAGTGACTGTACATGGTGAATCAACTCTAAAGTATACAATAACGCAACAATCGGCTGGCAAGTTTATGACATCAGTATATCGGGAGCAGGTGCAATTCTAATTATTCTCCGATTCATCGATTATCTCGAAAAGGGAAGACCTATCAACAACGATTATTACATAGCGCTTTGTTATCATGTGAAGGACGAAATCGCGCTAAAACGCCACATTTATAATATACATAATACAAAAAGGGCTCATGACAATGCACCGTGTCAAAAACCAATGAAAACGATGGGAAAAATGCATAAATTGGGCGTAGAATTGCGTTCGTATTCAGAATTCTCCGAAGCTAAGGCCTATTTAGAGACCAAACATAAATCGTGCTATAAAAACGGTATCTAAACTTTGCCTAACCCGCATTATCGCTGAATCACATTTGAAGACAACAATGGTGAGTAATAAAATTAAATCTTAAAAAAAAAATTTTTTTTTGGAGTTGGCCTTCAAATTTTTCAGCCAAACTGTTAATTTAAATTAGATTTCTGCTATTAATTAAGTATTGTTCGTCTGTAATAGTTCAAAAACAGCAGTATAAAAAAAAAAAGTTGTCGTACTTATGCAACAGTTAAATGAAGAGAAAAACCTTGTTTGAAATTTTGGATATGAAACAAAACTTATTGGTGAATATTTGAAACAAAACGAAATTGCATCAATTTGCTTGGGTACGAACACAGTATGCCGTTTAAATGGTTTACCCAGCTAGGTGCATGGCCAATGCAAATGGTAAATAAAATGTGTAATATGCAGTCTTATTTGATACAATCGCCTTGTAATTGTCCATGGTAAATGATGTAACGTTTTTATTGGAATTCAATAAATCTAGTGATTGTCCGCATGTAGTGATAAATGTCATCTTGTGAAATAGTTCCAATAAGTCTACATAGCAATCTAAATGCGAAAAATGTTTCTTCAGCACTGCATAGATAGCGTTTTCGATCATTATAGCGTCATTAATCGCAATCAAACCAACGTCATCCAATTTATGCCAACATTTTTGTCCCCGGCGTGTGCTGCTGTTATCCATTATATCATCGGCCACAATGAAGAATGATTGTAACTTTATATACAAAGTAATATTTCATAATGATATTTTTTTTTTTTTGTTTTTTTACGTGTTATGAAATTTTTTTAAATAATTACCATTTCAACGCACCATCCTAAATACTGCGCTTGTTTTATGTTATCAGGTGTAAGATCTTCAGGTTTCGCTAGATTTTTATATGTTAACACGGTAAGTAAGCCGCGATTTTTCTTACCACGTGGAACATTATATTGTAAAGCCTGAAACCATATAAACAAAAGTAAGTAACGAAAAAATCAAAAGTTTTTGTTGCATTACCTTGGCAAACCATTTCGCAGCATCATTGCAATGATACTTATTTGCATAATCAGTTAAATCTCTGACTAGATCTGAAATCATTTTAAGTTTCTTATGAATTATTGTCATCTGAGCAAAAATTGTATAAATATGAATTCTTTAGTTAAATTTTTAAACTAATAATAATAAACAAATAATTCACTATAGTACGGACTTGACGTTCAAGTGGATAATATATTGTTAGTGTCAAATTAATCATTTGTGGTGTAAATGTCAGGTTAGGTAGCTCAGGGAGCTAAGACGGATGCAGTGATGATTGAATACGTAGAACAAAAGGCTTCAGATAAAGGTAGCGTGGTTACTCCTGAAACTCGTATCAAGCCTGATACTTTAATGTTTATTCAGCACACTAGGATATTTCATATTTGATTTCAGATTTAAATTGACAATACCAACTTTGATGGCTTTAAAATGTAATTGAATTATAATTAATATTTTTGTCAAAATAAAATTTAACTAGGATAAAACAGTTCAACAATCTGTCTAAAGGACAATTATTTTGAATTCACGCAGTGGCAAGCCATCGACAACGAAAAAGAGACGAAAACACCAACAAAATCAAAGAATGGATGACTCCAGACCGCAAATTGACCATTACAGAAATAGCAGAGGAGTTGGACATTGCCGTTGGATTCGTTCAAAACATTTTGTATCGTATCGCTGCTGAGACTTGAATTACGTGCAAAAGAGGGACCGCGTTGACGTCGCAAAAGACATGAATTCCCTTGCCACACCGACCTATCTTTTACCAAACGGAACATTACTGGAGTCGAGACGTGGACTTATGCGTATGACACCTAATTCAGACATCAAACAAGGAGTCGTATTTGGGTGTTATCAGACGTCTGCGGGAAGTAAATCTCCAAGAAAAGACTGATTTTGTGAGCAAGCAACCCGTGGATCTTGCGCGACCATCACACTATCGCACAACGCCGTCGTTTTTTCTCTATTCAGTAAACTCAAGTAACTCGCTGATAGTTCTGTTGGCCATACTTTAAATACGATTATAAACAAGTCGAGAATTGGATCGAGTNACAAGTCGAGAATTGGATCGAGTTGGCATAAGTGAGTTGCAGTCGATGGAGAGTATTTTGAACTGGACAATATAGATTTTGATACACAATCTTGTTTTTTCTTAATTTGTTGAACCAATTCCGGGAACTTCGCCCGGCTTGGCTACTGCACCAAAATCCGACAAAACATGCGTCTCATGTATTGAGATGGTGGGGTACTTTTGGCATCTGCCATGTAAAATAGATAGCATAAAAACAGTATTGTTGCCTGGGGTATGGTCATACCTAGCAGTAGGGAGTTTCACAAATTTTTTCAAAATGAAGCGCGGGACTGAAGGGTTGACGCCCAGAGCGTTATTCTACAAAGTGTAGGAAGGTTAGCTGGTGACTGATGTCTAAGCTTATCGAAGGCCCATTTCAATAACATCCAATAAATGACCGGAATCACGAACTCTAAGAAATGAACGGCGCTGTTGAGATAGTCAGATTATTAAAAATACATCAGCTAAGTTGACTGAGTCAGAAGCAGCTAGTGAATTGTTCCATGCTAATCCGAGCAGTAGTATTCGCGGATGAGAAAGACCGAACCTGCGTTGAACTAATCAGATGTGGCACACTGTCTTATCGCTAAGTATCCTTAACTCTCGCTGAGCTGAATATCACCTGAAAGACTCGCGCCGCATACAAAGAATCTTCAAAAAGAAGAACACAAGAACAAAATTAAATACCAATACGTTAAACTCAATTAGATGCGATCAATTTAGTAATTAAGTAAGTAAAAAAGTAAATCACAGAAAAATAACGCCATCATTAAAATAGCTTACTAATGAAATAAGAAATACGCAATACGGAATAACATTCCAACGAAAGTAGGTAATCTTCGATCAAATATAAATAGAACCGACAAAAAACATACAAAAAAATAAAAATATTAAAATTAAAGCATACTTTGACAACAAAAAATGTTAGAAATGAAAAACAGAGGAAAGAAAATGAGGGTATTTGACAGCTTACAAATAAAGTTGCATTCTATTAAAAATTTAGCTGTAAACTTCGTAGGCTAACATAAAAAAATTTTTTTATGAAATTGCATTTTATTATTCAATGTAGTTGCCATTAAGAGCTATTTATACTATACTATTTTTATTGTACGATTTATGTTTAGGTTCAAAATAGCCCTCAGTCACGGCGGTACATTCCTTTCCAGCGAACATTCCCTCGAGATCTGAGAATAGACAAAACTCGATGGGGGCCCGATTTGGAGATAATGGATGCGGGAGCAATTTTGATCCCAACTTATACAATTTTGTAATCGCTTTCGCTTATTTGTGACACGGTCCATTCTCCTGATCAAACAGCATTTTTTTTTTTTAATTGAGTGTTTTCTGCGATTTCGTCCTTCACACACTCCAATAATGCTATGTAATAATCGCTGTTGATAGGTGCTCGCTTTACGACATAATCAATGGATATAATATCAGATTCATCCCAATATGTCCCTGATGTCATAAACTTGTCAGCCCAATGTTGATGATGACGATTGTTTTGATTCTGATGTGAAAATTGGAGCCATGTTTCATACATCTTGGCATATCGACTCATAAATTCGACAACTTTGAGCACTGCTTAGAACCACTAACACTTTTTTGTTTATCGTCGATTGAGAATTCACGTCGCACCCAGTTTGTAGTCAACCAAAATTATTTTATGGAATTTTCTGATATTGTCGTCGGTAACGGCCTCTTTACGACGTCCACTGCGTGCGTCTTCCTCGGTACCAGTTGGCCTCGTTCAAACTTAGCAAACCACATGTCAATGGTTGGAGTCACTGATGCAAGGTCTGAAAAATGTTAATCAAGCCATTTCTTGGGTTGAACAAAATGGAATGCTCTCTTAGGATACAAAATTATTTTTTATCCTTCTTCTTCAAACTAGAAAAAGTTGTTTTACTCAAAATGCTCTATCCCAAAAAGTAACAGTTCGACAGCCATCAAAATTGTACAGAAGTCTTTTTAAAGTTGGGATTAACAAATGTCCACGAATTTTCAACGCACAATGTTAAATACAAACAATTCGCACCGCCAACCAAGTACACGAAAGTGCAACAAAAATGTCACGTGTCTGAATTCCAGCCTTGCCTTCAGCTGTCCGCCAAATTAATGCTCACTACAACAATAATGAATTTTGCCAATTTTCTTCGTATACAAACCCAAAAACTATGATTTATTTGCAGTTTTAAATGAATATTCAATCTTTGAACTTTGAAAAATTCGAGAAAGCTTAAAGACATTAATTTTCTACGGTTTCAATTTACCACCACAAACGTTTGTTATATCCGAAATGGGGAAAAGAACTACAGATTTCATCGGATTGACAGAAAAAAAAAATATACGAAAACGCGCGACTGAAGATCAAGTTGGTTCGATAGCTGGAAGTTACCTGTGCCTGTAAGAAATCACTGCTATACTTGCTTGGAAAACTAATGGAAAATGCAGAAACGTGCGGAATTCCACGGCATGCAAGCTTTCATGCAAGGTATTAGGCATCCGATTCTCACAATTTTTTTGATGCAGCTACATGGTCTGTGCAAAAGTAGCCAACATGCCAAGCAATGGGCCGTTGCAGAAAACTTCCTGGGATTCTATTATTATCCAAATTATGGGTGGGCAGCCTAATATCCGCTCAATGTAGTAAATGCTGTGTTTTGCTCTCTTTGTTTGCCATCAAGCAACCATGTCAGTTTGCCACCAAAAACAATACAAGATGAAAGGAGTGCGATAATCAGGAAGCAAGGAAAGGGGAGAATTACTTATTGAAAAGAAGTTTAAGAAGCTCGAGGGATATGGTGCGATTTGGTGTTTTCCTAATTCTAGCGAACGCACGCGATTATTTTGCGCCGTGAACAAGTCAATTACGATTATAAGTTGTAAGATCACTGTATGATTGATGAAGTAATTTATTCCTGTTACTAAATGTTATGACGAACTTACGAAAAGCGAAAAAAAATACAAGCTGAAGCATTTGAAGTTTACAATCCGCTAACAGCATTGACAAAACAACTAGAAGGAGATTATGCGGAATGGAAGCTTACAATCCCGATCAAAGTGTTCAAAAGTCCGAAATGGTTCTCGTTAGTGCTAAAGGGTACCGAGCAAATGGAAATACAATTCCCAGAATTGACCTTTTACGCAAACCTTCTATGAAATGACGGTCTGGCTCATGGACCGTTCTCTAGTGGTTGCAAATCAACCCATGGTAATTTCAACAGTTCTCAACGCAACAATTAGGAGAAATTTTAGTCTCCGAATTATACGAAGTAGAAATGATGCCAATATGAATTTATCCACCAGAATTTCCTACAAGAGCAACATCGTGTTCGAATTTTATATTATTATTCGACAGCTCGGAATTTTTACGCACCACACCATTTTATGGCGTACATGCCCAAATGTGGAGCCACTGATCACTCAGAGTTCAGACGCCTCCTATTGGTAAAAAAAAAAAAACAGTACAGC
>JXPQ01002173.1:85630-98842 GCA_001014675.1 Ephydra gracilis
ATATGCTTAGCAATTATGTTTGTAAAAGCACACAAATACTTCCAAAGATTCTTATAAATTTCTCTTAATTAAAGGTGAATTATGGAAATTAAATAATAAGAACTATAGACTAGAAATATTTTAATAAAATAATTGCCAAAAAAAACATTTAATATAACTTATAAATAGGTGGGGCTGTCATGTTTAAGATAAAAATAAAATATATAGAATAATAAATTAATGCATAAATAATTACTAAAATATACTTGTATATGTACAAATATTATTTAAAAAAATCTTTTAGAAAGATATTTCACTTAAATCCTAACTGAAAATGGTATCCAATGTTTATGTGGAATGAATAAAAATGTATACAAGAAATTTTAAAAAGAGAACAAACTAAAAATTTGTCCAAAAAATACTATGTAGTCAACGTAAATATATCAATCATCAAAAAAGAGTATTTCCAATATACGTTTTTGCACATTTTTCCGTCTTTCCTTAGTCATCTTCAATAATTCAGTTGTTACCAATTCCCCCAATAAATGTTCAGAACTTCGCTGAGTTAGCTGATTTTGAGGAGAAGGGAATTTATTGAAATTCTGCTGCGTGGATGATTGCTGTTGGTGTGGTAGTTGTTGATATAATTGATATAAGAAGTCGGCATTCGAAGTAAGGGGATTTTGTTGGTTTTGTTGACTACCGATAGTACTACCATTTCTCTGCATAGTAACATTTGAGGTAGATGCACCAGAGTTAAAATTATCACGATGTTCATTTAATATAGTTTGCGGTTGGAGTATACTTGCACTATTATCATCGGAATCATCGTCGGTATCATCAGCGAAATGCGAATTGATGTTATTATGCATGCTATTTGATTGTGTGCTTAATTGAACTCTTGGTTTTTTAGTGTTTAAATTACTACCCGCTGCTGTGTCCATGTCTTCATTATTATGTTGACTGAAATTATGTGAATGCATTTGATTATTACTGGTCGTGTTATTAGGATGATGAAGGTTGGCAGAATGCACAGCATTACTGTTTGTACCATTTACGCCAGGTAATGGTGATGATAAGGGTGATTTCATTGAAGATGACGACGAAGGCACACCGGCAATGGGTACGTTACCATGCCCATTGTGATCATTATTTGTATGATTTGACTCATTTACCATATCGCTTACATTGGCGTTGTTGTCACGATAGTGATCTTGAAAATTCTGACCAGATTGTTCTCCAATTGAATTTGGATGGTGCTGCATTTGTGTTTGTGATATATGTTGCAGTTGTTGGGATGCTACTGCTGCTGCAAAGTCACGAAACACCTGATCAGCTTCAATTTTCACCAGGCTTCCCCCTTCCATAGCAGAAGCAGCAGCTGCTGCTGAACTTAAGGCATTCATTGAATGGGGTTGTTCCTGATGGTAATGATGTGATGATGAGTTAACATAATGACCCAAGTTTCCCTTCATTGATCCATTTGACTTTGAATCCATATTGTATTCACTGTAGTTAGAGCTATTTGCAGAGTGCGGTGATGTTAAAAAGTTTGGGACATTCCTATATGATTTACGCGGCTGTATATGTTGATCCAGGAATTTCATTTTTTCCAAATATGGTCTTGAAAGATGTTCATAGACAGGAGGATCACCTTGTTTGCGCTGAGACACATAACGTTCACGTAAATATTTCCATCGTTTTTTGCATGTTTCCACTAATAAAAAATATATATTTTTATTGTATCTGTTACTGAATAACTAGGTATAACACGTTTATGAACTTACCATCCGTTCTTAATTTCATTGCTATTATGTGCCATGCCTCATCTTTTGTTTCGTACTTCACTGAACCACTAGAACTACCATTCAGATAATATTTTTGCCGATTGTAAATTACTCCATGCTGCGCCACTTCGTCAATTAATGCTTCATCCATCATTTTGGAATATTTTATATTTTGTTTGTAATGATGTAGCCGCAATCTGTTAATTCGTTATTTATGCACTTTGCTTTCCCCTTGCTTTTTTTAATTACCCCGTAATTAATTTAATTAACGCCGCTACGCAGCAACTATTATTTTCTTCATTTTAAAACATTTAAATAGGTTTCCCTTGCTCTTACGTTTTCTACTGATTTAAGGATTGGAAATATTTCTACTAATTAAGCGACCATTTTGGAATTTAAATGATTTAAATTGCTTTCAATTTAATTTAATTTACAAACAAAACTGCGACAAAACAATAAAATGTTCCTTAATTTGACATTTCATTGCTTAACGCGAATGTGTGTTCTCATTTTTAATGCTTTCTTTCTACGCACAGGGTGTCCAAATGCATTTATATTTTGTGACTTTTCACTTATTAAAATAAATCAAGAAAGATTAGGGTCAACTATAAGACAAAACGAAAACCAGATTAATTCATATCTACCTAAAATTCTCTTTGAGAATTATTTTCAGTTTCAACAGTAAAAAGAAAAAAGTTGAGATTAGATTCCAAGTCTGCTGAATATCAGTAGTATTAAGGAGCTATTGGTTTTTCTTGATTAAGAAGTTTTTTATTAGATGGTTGGCTCAAGACAAACTGTTTGGGTCAAATAGGACGTGGAGGTAAGTGTTCATGCAGGTTCACACCATACAGATTCAAAAAAATTTGGTCATTAATACATGAATTGTCCTACAAAGGGAAATTTGCCCCAATTGATTTTCAACCTTTGCTGAAGGAACATACTTGTTTTATAGATTGTGTTANGAATTTGCCCCAATTGATTTTCAACCTTTGCCGAAGGAACATACTTGTTTTATAGATTGTGTTATCAACGCCATACTTATTCAAAATTCATCGCAGCTAGGTGGTACTAACTATTCAATTTGTCTTCAGTTCGGCTTAACTTTCAATAAAACGTTACCTATTTCGTTTTTTATAAAGATCGTATCAACATCAGTTTAATGCTAGACAATCTCGAAATTTGATTGCAAAGTTAGGACATTATAAATTGTTTATATATAAACATTTTATACTCATCCCTAAACGGTGAATTGATTTCTTGTTGGGTTTGAAATGCACTGCCTCTTCACGTTCATCTGTCTGCTGGTCTGGTCACGTTCTGTCTCATTCCTTATTTTTAAAGGTAAAATATGTATTGAAATGAATAAGAGTATTTAACTTTTGACTGTGATTAAGATAATTTTCGTATATTTTTGTATTTCTTATGTATTTGTATGTTATACAATTTAGATTTTTCTTTGTATTCATTTATGTTCTGTTGTCGTAATGCATAACTGATTTTGTTCTTGTGTTGTCTCAATATACATTTGATTACGTTTTTTTATTATTGATTTTGTGTAAAAATGCTATCTTTAATATCAAAATCATAAAATTAAAAAAGATTTGTGTGCTTATTTCACTAGTTGATTCTATTTTAGATTTTATTTAATTTTAATTGTTAATTTCGATGCAATCGCTTTACTAGTTAATAGCATAAACATTAATTTTAAATTTTAAAAGTTTGAATAATTGTTTAAATTGTAATAAATGCGCATTTTCCATTCAAACTTCTTATATTGTTTTAAATTTGGAAGAGCATTGATTTGAAAATTTCAATAAAAAAAAGGTAAGTGGATAGGTCTGCTATTTGACAAATCAGAGCCAATGTTGAGTAGTACAATTACCTGGATTGTTTTGCCCGGGATTAAACCAAAATTGTCAGATAGGCAGTAAAAACAAACAAATTAAAAGTTCTTATTAATGATTTGACATATTTTAAAATAAATAATGAATTGTCCAAACATAACTAATGCAAGTTTTTTCGTACCTCAGTACGGAACACATATAAAAGGCTGTGCTGAAGAAACCAATAATGAATATCAACTTTTTGATGAAAGGATTAAGCTTTCAGCTTATTTATAAATGCAGGAAACCAATTAAGTTGGATTAACTATGTAATATTAAGGGGGCATGTCTGGCATTTGTATATTTCAGAACGTGCAAGAAGGCTTGGGATTTTGTGAGAAATTACTTCACTAAAAATCCGTTCAGTAGGGTCTCTTTTTAAGATTGTAATACAGTTAAACAATGCGATATTTGACAGAATTTTTTACGTCATTGTAACTTTATTTGCATTTAGTTTGCAGATATACTCTTAACTAAAGTTAAATTAGTATTTGAATAATTTGAAATGATAACCAATGTTATATTGAAGTAGAAGCAATGAGGTAAATGAAAATGAATATCACCTATTAAAAGTAATATCCAAGCTTTTGTTCATGTAGAATTTTTAAAGGCTATGGTTTTGCTTTATAATTACATCAACACACATATAGCAGTGGTTACACAGCATTGACTTTAATTTAATGCCTTTTGATTGGTATTGTCTTTACGTAATTGATATAGTAATAATTTTACATCTTTAATAATTATAAAATTATGTAAAAGTGTACCTTATGTTTTATTAAAAAGGCATTAGAAATAATAATCAGATACGAAAATGAAATCTGTCAAGTATATACTAACGGAGTGTAAAAAAAAGGTCCACATAGGGAATATTGTGATAAACAATTAACAAGAAAGACTAATATATTTGTATTATATATTAAATAAGTTGTAATAAGATAATCATGATTTTTCATTATTATTTTTCATCATTATTTCATCATTATCGTTTAATGTATAGAAAATATCGAATTATAAAATTTTCTTATAATTATGTATGGCAGCTACAATGCGGCAGCTACAATGTGGCAGAGAGCTGCTGAACGGGAATAAGCTTAGCTTGACCAAATGAGACTTGAATCAGAGCTTGATAAGGCCATTTTTTATCGTTATTGTTAATTCGTGTGTCTTATACATGTCGCCAATGAAATTGNCGTTTCTTGTGTGCGCAGCAACTTGCACTCAAGAAACCAGTGAATAGTCTCATATAGAAATCCATAACTTCGGCAAATTCGTGTGTCTTATACATGTCGCCAATGAAATTGCTACACGAATAGATTTAGTCATGTGCATCCCTCCGTAGGCCAAAACTAGAAATAATGACTTGAGCTACATTTACTAGATATGGTACACATATTCTATGGAAATATGTCATATCGAATTTTGCATTTGGTTAACATCCGATGAATATTTGGGATACTTTCAGTATACCTCTTTACGATAAACTACAGTTGTAAGTACAATGCAGCCATATGAAACGGTATTTCGAACAAACATCGTAATTAGTTTGTTAATCTTGCCGTGTTCTAAAAATTGACACGACTGAACAAAAATCAGATGTTCATCTAATGCACTTATAGGGTCCCAATAATTGCTTTAATGAAAAATAACCTATAGTTATCATCTAAATTTAACGAAATTTTAGAATTAATTGAACTTAATATGATCCATGTGTGTACTTAAAATGAACAGGATTAGATGGAAGTCAGTGGTACTCTTAGTACACCTTTGTCATCGAAAAAACTGGACTTTAAGCCAATTTTTACCAAATTATCTTGTTAATTGTATGTATAAAATTAATGCCCAAACTGGCATAATTGAATGAAGATCAGAATTACCTTGAACACACCAATATGACCAGAAATGAGGGGTTTGGGAGAAATAAGCTGCACTAGTCAGCTCAATAAAATAAAAAAACAGCCGAATGTAACTTTCTGACTTGTTTTTTACCAATAATGTCAGCACGGTTACAGTAAAGACAAAGCTTTCAAATGAGAGAGGTGGTTTTTGCGTTTTCATGGCTTTTAAGAATGTACCGATGGAGGATTGTGCGTAATTTATCATTAAAGCCTCTATTTTGAACACATAGGTGTACTGGACGTATCCCTAATTTGCATCCAATCAAGCTCATTCTAGATGCACCCATTTAATTTGTTTATCTTTACTCAATATTGAAATTTGGTTAAATTTGAATGATAACTGTGGATATTTCAGGATTAAACCCTTATTGAGCGCACATAGGTGTAGTGGAGCTACCTCGAATTTGCATCCAATCAAGCTAATTTTTATACACTCATTTCTTATACTTATTTTCAGCCAATTCTGAAATTTCGCAGAATTAAAATGATAACTGTGAATATTTCAGCATTTAAACCTCTATTGACACCACATAGTCGTATTGAAGGTCCTTCCAATTTTCATGTTGTCAGGCCTTTTTTTGATAGACTCAATGATTATATTTATGTTCAGTATACAATGAAATTTCAATAAATTCTAATGATAAAAATGTGTAAATCAGCACTTAAAGCATTTGTTGGGACCACAATAGGTGTACTGGAGTAACCCTGGTTTTCATATAATCCAACCCATTTTCTGTAGACACATGAATTTATTTACGTTCACTGTATAATGAAATTTCGTTAAATTTAAATGATAACAGTGGAAAATTCTGAATAAAGGCTCTTTTGGGGACTTATAACTATGCGGGCGATATCTCTGATTTTTATTCAATCATGTCAATTTTTGCAACACAGTTCCATGCCAAAATTTTCCGAAGCATTAAGAAATTTCATATTATAATATTAATTCTAACGGTTCCAGTGAGCTTAAGTCCGTAATTTGGAATACATATATGCA
Source organism: Ephydra gracilis (assembly GCA_001014675.1). Classification (NCBI taxonomy): domain Eukaryota; kingdom Metazoa; phylum Arthropoda; class Insecta; order Diptera; family Ephydridae; genus Ephydra; species Ephydra gracilis. Next base: position 92,178 of record JXPQ01002173.1, read on the forward strand.
TAAATAAGTGTACTGGAGTTTCTCGCAATAATGGTCGGATGTTTGTTTTGTTTTAGTAATTCCTTTATTTAACAACTTTTAGAAATTAAAAATAATTCTTATAACAGATTGTGCAGTGCGTTGAGATTGCCATTCATAAGTAACATACTATAATGAATAAATGATTTGAGTTTAATCAAAAAGCCTTATTAAAAATAATTCATTAATTTTTAGAGTGAAGGAGATTAAAACTGTCAAGTGGACGTTTGCAACGTCATAATGTTTTTCGAGCTACGCGGCATCCACTTCATTCCAATAGCAATGCCGTCATCGGATTTTCCATGACCTATAAAACGAGTATTAAACCATAAATAGTTTTAAATTTTTATAATTTGAATAAATCTATATAAATGTATTTATAAAATACTCACTACTATTACTACAGTTTGTTTCACTGCAGTTGAATACTATCTGGACATCTAGAGGCTGGTATACGCGTATCTCCATTCTGGGTATTGATTTCATATCAGGCTGCATGGAACTGACTGCACTCATGTTTATGCTATTCACTGGTTGTAAATTGGTTGCGTTCAATTGTACAAAATTATTGGGGAGCAATCTTAAATTGATTTTTTGTAGAGTGTTGCCAAAATATTTGGTGGAATTAATATACAATGTATTCAAATTTGTTTTTTGAACTGATGACCTTTTTGTTGAAGTGTTTTTTAGTAGTATTACATTATTTGGTTGTAGATCTTTTGGATTTCCAAAAGAAATTTGTTCAATTGAAACATTATTATTTTTATTATATAACTGATCTCGTGTATCATCTTTTAAGGCATTTATTGAATAGTTATTTAAAGATTTCATTTGTTTATCTGATTCCAATAGAGAAGTGTTACTGAATTTTTCTTGTACAGAATCAATTATTACGTCGTGACGAAAGTTTTTGGATTGAACCCCATCTTCAACGTTATAATTAATTGGGGTTAATTTCTTTTGATCCAAAAATAGCTCATTACTATATTCAGTTGATGAAATATACTTCCATTCTGTTGGGTTGGAGTCTGTAGGCTCAGATATATTTATTTCATTGTTGCCTTTAACACTTTGGGCAATTTCTGTTGAATCTCGTATTACTGCCTGAGGGGCAGATTCATCCTTTAGTGGTGTTGATTTCGAATCAATTATTAAATTATCATCTAGGACGTCAGTTTCAAACTCCTCTTCCAAACTTTCAATAAATTGATGGGATCCGAACGTATTGCTCATAATCATTTTTTTATTTTCTAATGAAGTACTTAATTCCCAACTAGGAAGAGTTGATTTTTCAGTTTGATCATCGGATATTTCAGTCGTGCTAATGCCAGATGGTATTCGATTGGTTGTTTCATTTGATCGCGAATTAATTATAATGTTATCATCTAGGACTGCACTTTCGAATAAATTGTCATTACTCTCAATTAACTTTTTAAAATTATTAATGCTTGTAAGGGGTTTATTTGTATTTACATTTCTGATAGTGCTTTTGGGTCGAACTTTCGTAAAATTGTTCCATGTCGAGCTTGAGTCAATGATAATGTTATCGTCAAGGATCCTTGATTCATACTCATCTTCAACACTCTCAACAAATTTGTAGGATTCATTTGAATTCGGCATTATTGGGCCCATGGTTGATGACCTTAAATCCAAATTCTCCTCTGTGACTTCATCAGGTGTTACATCAAAACATTCTGTGGAGCTTTTGCCAGTCCATGTTGCAGTTGGCATCTCTATAAAAGGGTTAATTGTCGGCGAAAAAGTTGTATATTCTTCACGTTGTAGGGTGGATGACACAATCGTATTTTTAACTTTCGATTTTGATGATGGTTGTTGGGGTAAAGTTTGAATTGTCAATTGTGTTGTAAATTTGTTGTTACGTTTGGACAGTTGTGAACCCATCGTATTCTTATCGTGTCGGTTTTCAAATTTATTAGCATTCAAATTTATCGGAGTTATTGCTTCAGATTGGGCTAAAGAGGTTTCAGTAGAAAATTCGGATTCCATTGGTGGAGTCGTTTCAATAAAATGTTTATTTGTTGTCCGAGAATGAGAGTCTTTTTTGATTATTGTGTGATTCGAAAGTATGATAACATTATCATCTAAAACATTGGATTCAAACTCATGTTCAAGACTTTCAATGAATTTGTGTAATCTCTTGGCATGTTTTATTTTCAGCGTTGGTGTGATTAAGTGCCAGTCCGCTGTCGTGAACTCTTCCGGTTTCACTATATGTGGATCAAAAGAGGCTTGTTTCTCGGATGGCAGACTTGTTGAAATTGAATCAATCACAATATCATTCAAGAACTTATTGCCTTCAAGCACATCCTCAATGCATCCAGAAACATTAGTAGATTGCTGTGTTTTACTGTTAGTCGAACTAACATTCAGTATTGATGAGCTATAGCCCCAAGCCACTGAGGTGAATTCTTCATTTTTTTCAGTGATACTCTCAACTTCTGATTTGGGAATAATAATTTCTGATTCATTATTTTTTAATAAGTTGGTATTTTTGTGTACGGAATGTTCGGTAATACTATTACCTAAAACCTTTGATTCTTCGTCAGGAATATGGGTAAAGTTATGTCTTTTTCTTTCTGTACGTGTCTTAATTGTGCGTATGCTCTCTGTTGATGAACCTAAGTGTAAACTAGATGATGTCGATTTCTTAAATTCGGATGTGAATTTTTGGTCGATGATTTGCGTTTCCAATTTTGGATTGGTTTTGTATTCTCTCTCTTGGAATTTATCAGGTATTGATAGAATATCAAAACGATTGCGTAGGACTTCAATTTTATGGTCATTATCTACGAGTTTGATATTTTGTTTGTTCGAATACATTTTGTATGGCAATGTGGATTTTTCTGTTCCATAATTATCATAAATTTTTACACTAAATTCATTTTCCTCCTCAGTTTTTGATTGGTCATAAACGTCTTGTTCGTATTCATTGCTCTTATGATCTGGCTTACTCTTATGTCTGTAAGATGGCACCACTTGCGTAGTGCCAATTTGCATTGTTATTCCAATGTCTTTATCATTACTTCTGTCCTTGTTTCCTGAAAGAATATAAATAATCCTTATATTCGATAATTTTCAAAAGAATTTAAATTTACAGTATTTATAACAAAACATAGTTACATATTACGTTGAATAATTAACACGATGAATTAATATCAACAATAAAATTATTTGTGGATATAAAATATCTTAAGTCATATATATTTTTCTAATAAACCGAAAATGTAAACAAAGCACGTATAATCCAAATCGAGGATAATTTATTTTACTAAAAGGTTTATTCCACTTTAAAAATAGATCCAACAGTAGGCGAATTATGTGCTTGATAAATGTTTAACCATAAGCTTCTTCCCTTTTCTTACTAAACTGGCTGGGATCTTCGCTTGAAATACTGCAAAGTGATAAATGGTTATCACAAATTTAGTAATACATCCAAGTAGTCAAATATTTTTCTAATTTTATTTGCAATTTAACACTCCACTGTAGTTCCATCGTTGACAAAAGTCGAGAAATGGGTATGGGCAGTTTCGGGTCAAGGCCTTTTTTAAAATCCATAGAAAACTGTGGTCCCAAAAAAACTGGTGCATTCGAAAAAAATACAATAGTCTCTAAGATATAAAATAGCATTTACTTACAGATTTGGGCAGCACTAAAAATAGTAAGGACAAAGAAGATGACATCTCTACTTCATTATTCTCGGCGTAACAATATACTACTAAGTGGCCTGTTACATGATGAAGGTTTTCAAGTAATAAATGAGGATACCTTGCTTGTGACGCTATTTATAAGGTTAAAATTTACATTCATGATCTGAAGGTCAATTATACATCATCCATGCCGGTGATGCGTGATACTTATATACTAAGGGCTGATTATAAAGTTCATAGTTCATAAGTCGGCTTAGGCCGACAGTTAATACACGTCGCTTGGTTATTAAACAAAAAACAACACATTAGTTTAAATAATTCTGTATTTATCTCGTAAATCGTCCCTAATTTCTTAACTCTCCTTTTTGTGGACCATTGTGTCTGGTTTCAATGAATCATGTGCATTTTTGATACACAAGATAATTGTATATATGTTCATTTAAAACTGAAATTTCCAAAAATTTAAATGTAAACTAAGCTTGTTGAGCAGTAAGGCCTCTGTGGCTAATTTTGCTTCAAAGTGTCTATTGCGATCACGTAGAAGTACTGCAAGATTTTTTTCTATTATGTACATTTTTGGTAAATATGTTGAATATATTTATTGGCAATTAATACTGACATTTCATAGAATTAAAATGAAAATTTTGCAAGAATCAGCTTCGATTGAAGCGTAATAACGTTATATACATTTGTTATAATTATGGTTACTCAATAATGAAATTTTGGAGAATTTAAGTGAAAAATATGCGTGATTCTGCACTAAAGCCTGTATTGAGACCACATGTATGTACTCGAGGTACCTTTGATTTTCATGCAAACAAGCCCATTTTCGGCACACGCATTGATTACAATAATATACCCTCAATACTGCAATTTAATCAAATTGAAATGTTAAATGTGGGTACTTTTGCATAAAAGATCTTTTGCGACCTTAGAGGCGAATTGTAGGTATCTTTCAATTTTATTCAATCAATTCTATTGTGAGAACACGATTAAATGCCGGGTAATGCACTTCATTGGAAATTTCATTGAAAAGTATAATTTCTAACGGCTGCCACAAATTCAAACTTAAATCAAAAAATTTTTCAGAATATGTGAAATAAATATTATTAACATAACTGCAGTGCTTTTTTCTAATTAGACTGAATCAATTCTTATCGGGATGCTGGTCATATTGGTATATATTTCAAGAGGTCTCTGGAGAGACCACAATTAACATTTTTGTGGTATTTAACGCAACTTACGCGTCGACATTATTCCTAAAATAAACCACTATGAATGTGTTTCACAGAATAAATTCTCATTTCACCCAAATAAAATTTTTCTAATAATGCAATGTAATTTAAAAGGCTTCCTTGTGCCTTAAACCTACTAAAGACATTTTACATTTTGAAAAAATAACATCTTGTACTTAAAGCTTGAATACATTTTTCAAAAACACTTCTAAAGTACTCTAAACCCTCAAATCTTAGGTTATCGTCTACATGAACTCATGTATATATACATTATACATTAGTGATTATATATTAATATATTGCTGCGTCGTCTGTAGTAAGCAACTGCTTACTATCGCATACTGCGATCCCTGCAGCTCCAGGTTTTGACCAAATATTACTTTTAACTTTTCATTTAATGTGATTATTCCCGAAATGGAACATTTGAATCTAAAATCTAAATTATTTAATAAGAAAACAAGTGTCTCTTGGAACTCATTGGCAAAGCTTAATGGAATGAAAAGTGTAGTGACGTCTCGAAATTTTCGACATTTTCTTTTGACAATTTTTTAAACAATCATGTTTCTTAGTAGATTACATTTGCGTTGAAAAAAAGAAGTATTTGTCTGGAAGTTAATTTATACTCAAATGCATCATCCTTTAATTTTGTCTTATCGCGATGTCTTTTACCTTCATTATCAACTCCTGTTCATTGGTAATTGAAGAATTTAAAAAATTAGTATTGCAATTCGTGTTTTTCGAGACATGAAGAGAATATTGGCTGTGGCAGGACTTAAACATGCACTCCAACAAGAAAAAAAATTTTATACTTCAACTAATTTCAAGAATGTTTTATGGAAGTTTGTCCGTTTAGTGACATAAACAAAATTTTCGAAGAAAATGTTACATTTTAGTCAAGAGATTGTGAATTCATCATAATCATTCCCATCATAAGACATAGTCAAAGTGTTTATTTTAACTAATCTGAAAACCATGAAAATTTTTATGTTTAGCATAACCTTCGTAATAATCTATTGAAAATCGGCAAGCTTTACCTTCATAATATTAGTTTTCATACCTGCACCTTCGGAAACTAAATTTCTATAAATGTAATCCTTCGTTGAATGCGTTGTGCTCGTAACTGGACTTAACGTGGACTTCTCATTGATGGTTGGCCGTATTGATTTTTTGGCCATAGTTGAAGGTTGTGTGGTGTTGATTATCGTTGTTGGTGTATTAAGTACTTTTTTCTTCGATAATTCTACTTCAAGATATGTGAAAATTTAATTAATATATATTTTGTTTTTGAATTTTGCTTACCATTTATTGTTGGCTTATTTACGTGAGCTACAGTTTCTACAGGTAATGGTTCCAACGAAACGGCTGAGTAGAGTGATGGATAATTATGAGGGATATTTGAATAAACTGGTTTGGGGTAAACAAGCTCAGCAATTTTTATACAGTCGCAAGCCACTTTACTCTGGTGCAAGCATTTCTTCCTTTCTACGTCATAGAATTGAGTATCAGGACATCTGTAGAATGGTTAAGTTAATTATTAAACTGCTTTAATTGAAAATCATATTTAATACAACATACTTGTATCTGTTCTGGAGGAATACACCATTTGCCTGTAGCGTGCATTTGAAGTATAATGCGCAATCAATCGGTGAGCGGAAAGTTCCATTTTGCAGACAGGGTGGAAATGCTTTCTCACAGGATTCCGGAATAAATGAATCATTATTAGATATTTGTGTTGGCATACATG
>JXPQ01002173.1:98867-112457 GCA_001014675.1 Ephydra gracilis
GTGTTGGCATACATGTATTGCCATGAATGCATTCATTGCGATCCGGTGAAAAAATCATAGCATATGGACAAGTATAAATATGGGGTGTTAAGTATTTGTCGCATTTGTAATAAAGCCTACAGTCAGTGTAGATGGGAAATCGTCCTTCCTTTTTACAAACTGGTATTAAATCCGCTGCTGGATAACGGGTACAGCAACCACTTGTTGAATTGAAAACCTTTTATTATAGGATTGTGAAAAAATTGTATTCAATATTATTACTTTTTTGCGTTAATGATGGTTTGTGTCAGACTTACTTGTAAATTCTGGCATTTACCAAAGATGACAGAATCATGTTTACAGACGTAGTAGTATTCATTTTTCTCGGGATGCGGCTTGAGACCGATAAAATTGCCAGAGCAACGCTTGTGCTAAAAGTTTTGTTCAATTTATATTACTACTATTGAAATTGGTGTACTTGGAAAATTTGGAGTCATATTAATTAATACAAAAAATTTTTTTTCTTGACAAAAGATAAATAATTAATTTATTAATTTATTTTTTAATATTTGCAAAATTTATTAATTGAACTTAATATATACTCCTCAATTTCAAATTACATTTTGAAACGTACATAATCGACAAGCACCGGAATACCTCCGCCAACAAATGGTCTCAGAATACCACTTCGTTTATCGAAATATGTTCCAGGGGGAGTCAAAACTGGTGGCTGAAAAGAAAACTCATTATAAACTCATTATAAAATAAATAAAAAACAAGTAAAAAGGAGATAATCGGCTTAGGCCGCCAGTGTAATATACGTCGCTTGGTTATTAACTGAAATAAAACAAATTCGTTTAAATAAATCTGAATTAATCTCGCAAATCGTTGCTAATTTTTCAACCTCCTTTTCAATGAACCATGCTTTATTCATGGCATGAATAGTAATTATAAAAATGTTAATTCAATAGCAAAATTCGAAAAATTTATATGTGAATTATGCATGATTCAACAGTAAATTCTGAAATTTCGTAAAATTAAAATGAAAACTATGCATAATTCAGGATTAAAACCACTTTTGAGACCAGAAAGGTGTATAGGAGGTACCTCTAATTTTACTGCAATTACGCCCAAATTTGGTACACATTTGTATTATTTTTTTTTTTCACCTACCTCTGATTTTCATCCAAACCAGCCTATCAACAAGTACATATTTAGATTCACGCAATACTGAAGTTTCGTTAAGCTGAAATGTACACAATATTTAGTTTAGCAGAAAAGCCCCGAATGGGTACATATGTGTACTGGAGATACTTGTGATTTTCAGCAAATTAATCCTTATTTTTTTGTTTCACACAATGATTATATTTAGGTTCACTGATTACTGAAATTTCGTGGACTGTGTTTACAGGTGCACTCGAGCTACCTCCGACTTTTATTGAATATGTTAATTTGAAACACGATTTTAGTTCCTTATTATCCGCGTAATTAATTTCGAAACTTTATTGCACAATCAATTCTGATGGCTGTAGCAGGCTTAGCCCGTAATTTTTAATAAAAAGGTATAATGGGGGTACCTGAAATATTCGTCGGATTTTGACCAAATTCTTATTTCCATCTCACATTCTTGAAAGAAATATATATAATCAGTCTTTGGACATTGATTTTGGGTATTACAAACGCATGACTAAAACTAATAAACACTTTGTCAATTTCAATGGCTACGTGTATAATTAATATACATGTAGATTAAGCTATTGACATGATTGTATTATTTCTTGTATTAATTCAAATCAAACAAAATTGTTAAATATTCTAAATTTATATGTTGAAATTATTAACTTTTGGAATAATTCTCGTCCATGCATAGAAATTTGGGGAAGTTTTGAAGTAAGCACTTTAAAATTTTGAAGGTCTTAAAAATCGTTACCGTGGAAGAACATTAAATTTTAAACCCGATATGATTAATTGATAGGTTATCCAAAAGAAAAACTGTTTTTTTTTTTTGCTATATATTAATCTAATTTACAATTTAACATTTCCTTGTGTTACAAATTTCAAAAAAAATCTTTTTAAACATTTATAGTTTTTCGAGATGAAAAGTGAAACCTTGTTTTAAATAATACTTGCACTGTTTGAAACCAATTGGCGATAGATATGGAAGTGAAAACGCTTTAATGGAACTATCAAGAAATTTATTTTATTTCTGGGTTGGTATATGGGCAGCACAGATCTTTTGAATAACGCTTTTTGAAAGATGCTAAATGTATATCAGAGACTAAATGCTTTCTGATGTCTGCAGAAAGTAGTAGCGTATTTTAATGCAAACTTAAGCAGGGATATAGTAGAGGTTATTGTAAGAGATAAAAAATCACGAGGCTGCTAATGTTAGAAGAAGTACAACCTAATACTACATCAAACCAGAATTATACGTATAAGTCCTATATTAAGTCGCGTCATAGGCAACTACGACACCTACTTTGCTGACATTGTAGCTCTCTTCAAGCAAACCATGAATACTGCATCAACTTCCGTTAGGGTATCACCGAATACGAACTAAGAACGTCCTGCTTATATTTTAAGGTTATGCACTAGCTTTTGCAGCTTCCATGTAAATTACTTATCCAGTGGACGCTGGACACGAACTGAGTTGATAATTACCCCTCTCAAACGGAAATAAAGCCTAAATTATGCTCATGAGTTGACAGAGTAAAAAGACGATGTTTCTATGCCCAAAAGCCAATGTCAAAATCGTTTTTGGCAGCATCAATGTCAAAATGGTCTGCGAAGACAACTTTTAGTATACGTTTGAAAAATTATGTGTATATGTACATTTATGAAATATGCATTTCAGTAACGCAGACAACTAAGCATACTTTGAAACTCAGTCAAGGTAAAATACTATGAAAGAACCCCAGTCAGATCGTCAGAAGGTGTCAATTTCCATCCATACGTGTGTTACAGAAGAAGGATACTAGAAAATTTTCGTAGTTTAGAATCCCAAACATTGCCCATTAAATCCTGTCTAGTGTGAGATTGAACATATCTTATAAGAGTGGTTACTGATCAGGTATAGCAAATGGCGACACCTTTCTGACATTTGGCTCTTTGAACAGGAATCGCCTAGCACCATCAAGTTTGACTTTGGCATACCAGACTGCCTAATAAGGCTTCCGAAGTATCACTCAGGAAGACCCAATGTGGCGTGAAAGTTGCAACTGACCTGTCGCGATGTTTTGACTTCAAACGGGGCTTCGGAAAAGGAAGTGGAAGTGGCAAAAGGAACACCAACGAACCTATGTCTGACTAACGGCTGTTCTTGAATTATACAAATTTCTTTTGACTGCTTATTAATGTAGGATTGGAATACATAAATAACAACCTACGGAATTAGTAAAAACTAGGTAAGTTCTCTGCAGCAGGTTTTTCTTGGTAAAAGAAAACACTAATTGTAAAGAAGAAGACATCGTTGAGGCAATTTGTGGAATTCAGGATAATAAATCTGTTCGTCTTTTGAAGCTAGACCATGAGTTGTAGAATTTTTAATTTCTTCGTACAAATCGGAATATTACTTAGTCAATACCGGTGAAAACAAATGATAGTCAGAAGTAACCAAAATCGGTGAATACGCTAGGTGTAAGGTAGAAACTCCCTGTCGCGTGATTTTATTGTAATCTGAACCAGTTTCGTTTAGTCTGCAAGTGCATTGTCATGGACCGAAACTACTTTTCCATTTCGTCTCTCCCCTTTTGGTCGGTTTTTGATCAGCGCATGCTTTAAATTGATCATTTGCTATCGAAACAAAGATTAGTTAACCATTTCACCCCGTTTTAGGTGGTCGTGGTATGCAACACTATACTGATGCCTTCAAGGCCGTGCTTGTGTTCATTTCGAATTGATTTAGGTTAGCAGGCGTAGTTGATGACTGATAAGTTTATCCCTTGATTTTTTTCGTAAGCAAAAACTAGAAAACTGGACTACACATTGGCTATGATTCGTCCAATATGTCTGGTACCTTCAGTACACATGTTTATTCAAAATAAGGGCCGTAATTGTGCTGCAGTCATAAATAAAAATAAATTCAAGGTACACGTTTATGGTATCAAAAAAGGCTTATGTGCAGAATTACCCACAGTTACCATTTAAATCCTACAAATACGAGCTATAAACATAGAATAATGCATAGTTATCATTTAAAGTTAAAGAAATGTTCAACGACACACAATTTTCGAAACGTATCTTTAATTTAATTGAATTAATTTTTTTTAGGGAGATTTTCAAGTTTAATTTTTAATTCTTAATTTGACCTTGTTTGCTTAAATTTTGTCAATGATTTAAAACTGTAAAAGAATTATTTACAGATTATTGTGCTGTAAAGATAAAAAAGAATGCTTTTTGATGTGTGCAATTAAACTGCAAGATGTCATTTATTTTTCAATATTAACCGCTTTTTTTCAAAGTTGTACAACCTTCAGTCGTACGTTGGGGTATTATAAGGCTCTTCATGTATGTTATGCGTAGGAATAATTATGTTGTTCCAAATGTTTCTGAGACAGATATTCATCAAATAATAAAATATATAAAAAAGTAAAGAATTAGCATGCTTAACGGCAAAATTGTGTTCATTTCGATTTGAAATCAAATATAAACTTATACTTTATGTAAATATAAAGAATAAAGTTCAACTTTTCTATTGGAGACAGTTAGATGTCTACACCGACCATTATTTTAACTGGAGGTGTGAATGTGTAGATTTATACCAATTAATTCACAATAATGTTGTACTTCATGCAGAAAGCGGATAGTGATTTATTTATAATGCTTTTCATCCTATTTATATGGACTTTGTGCTTGAATAGAACTTTTGTGAAATCAGTCGAAAACCGTTATGGGAGTTGGAATTGATGTCGCTTGGTTATGGTACGAAGATAACTTATTTACGTCATGCCACAAATTTCAAATGCTTTAAACCTACTAAAATAACCCAAAAAGGTCTTTCGAGAGGGCCTTTTAAATTATATACCGTTTTTTATATTACATAAATTGAATTGAAAATTTTGTTATCATGGCAACAACACCAGTAATAAAGCGATTATAGTCACTGGGATGCAAAGCAGTAATGGAACCCTGACAAAGCAAAACATTTGCTTTACTGGAAAGTTCTATATACTGTATTGCTCAACTATAGGTTTGCAAAAGCTATTTTTAAATAATCTGTTGGCAAATTTTGAGGGCGATGGTATATCATTAAATCTCTTTCTAATGTCACAACTAATTTTATTGTTTACAAAGTTTACAAAAAATATCTGTTAATTTTGGAAAGCTGTTTGATGCAAGCCTCTTGAAAAGGACTTAATGTGAAGTCTTATAAATTCCAAAAGACAGGGATATCATAGATTCTGACAGCAATATGATGCTCAAAATTTCTGTCGTGTCGCTTCTCAGAAAAACGTTCCAAATTGAGCCATTCATAAATAAATTATTGTGTCAAAACTTAAGCATCAGTTTTGGTGATGCTTAGAACGAGCGTGAGCACCACTCTATGCTGTGTTTTGGACTGTGAGTGTGTGTTTAATATTTACATAACATATGTTTGATGCGAGCGCAATCACAAAAATAGCGTCTACAAAGTATGATGAGCATGGCACTCGATTTCTTATTGTGAGTAATTCTGATCTGTTAGGTCATGAAGGATAATAATTCTGGCCTGCGGTGAAACAATTGGTCGCATGGCTTAAGGTCAAAGTTGATCCTTAAAAAAGAAAAATAAAATATGATCCCAATTTCTGGTCTTAAAATTATTGCATTATTGATTAGCCATGGAACTAAAGCCATTTCTTTTTCAATTTTCACTTGATAGTCTGATACTAATCGATTTGAAATATTTGAACATATGAAACTTTAAAGTGGAATGGTTCAAATTGAAATCCAAAACAACAATTAAAATTTATTTTCCCTATTTAATAAAAAATCCGTTCATGCTCATGCTCATTTGATTTTTGATGATTTGCGGTTCATTTCATTCTTCTTAAAATCCCTTTTTGGTACCACATAAGTGTACTAAAAGCACATCTGCATTCATGGAATCATGCCACTTGCTACGTAACTACAATAAGCGCCTTTATTCTAGATATATTCTTAAATATAAAATCTTAAATAAATCTCTCATAGGTCCAAAAGCGGTTTCGGTATTAACAGTTTTTTGTAGAATACTCATTTTGCAAAAAAAAAAATATCGGAGACGTTGCGAAGGTAAGGATGCGACTATGTGCACACAAAGCGATGACCCAGCGTAACAAAAAGTCAACGACCAGTAGCTTCAACCACAAAATGCTGCGAAGTTGTTTTCCCACCATGTTCTACCTGTACAGTCTTTAGCTTCCGTTGTCAACGCGGAGTGTTGACATATCTGATATTCTAAAAAGCGGTTCTGAGGAGAAAATAGGTATCTGTAGGATGGACAAACTCACAAGGTATGATCAAGATTCATGGAAAGCCACGTTTAACACGTATGTCGCATTCTCGATCTTCTTGAGATCCTGTACCATGGGAGTGGTCTATAAGAGATATATTCATGGCGTGGACTCAATGCTTGATGTTCGTATAAACGTTATTTGTTCTCAACACTGGGCCGGATACATTACACCCGTATAAAGCACCAAGGGTATTCGTAAATACAAAGCCCCTTGGATATTTTCCCCAAAACTAATGTAGAGTAAAGGAAGGTCCTATGGTTTGGTGTGGATCCTTGTTGCCTATCCAAAATCTCTGCCGCAATATGGGAAACGGAACCTGTGTTGCTTCACTTGGGCAACGGTGCCCTGGCACTGTGAAGCAAACGAAATGTTTGCCAGGCAAAGCGACCATCGAAAATTATTGAGAATGTCTAGCGGATCATCAGAGGTGTCAAACCCAGATGTTCCGCTGACAAAAACCAACAATTTAATGCCAATTTAATCCCCTGTGTTAGCTGTGAAGAGTTTATAACGTGCAATCGCGAAAGCTTGAAAGCATTCCGAGAGAATGGAACCTAAGCGTTCCCTGCCCTGTGTTGAAAAAGTGGTATGACATAAAACTACTATCGTGACAAAAGTCTAGTGCATGGCTGAATGGAATATCGAAAAAAACATAATAGTCTCCGTAATAATAATGAAAACTGTTCAATGTCCTGACACAACCTTTGATGCCGAACGAGGCTTGAGAAAACATGATTATGTATCTCTCGCCTTTTTAAAATGTTTTCAAATAACGAAAAAAGTCCTCTTTGTTGCTGGATTAGAACAGCATGAAGCATAATACTTTTTTAGTGCTTAATAGCTCTTGCACAAGTCAATTATGTGGACATAAAATGAGAAAAAGCTCAGAAATTGAGTGAAACAGCCTTGATGTCTGGTTTGTACTCGTCGACTCGTTTCGTGTAATTATCCGTGTAATGAATAGTGGGTGGAATTTAGCCATGGAAAACATGTAATTTACCACACCAACGTGGTATATTATTTTTGGTGTAATTCATGGCTTTTGCCGAAAAAAAAATGAAAAATAAATAAACAAGAGAAGTGAAATCAACCGAGAGCGCCACCCTGTCTAGTAGATGTTATTAGTGACTAATTTAGTGTTTAAGTAAATGGTCCTATTTCCGAAAACAAAAACCAAGTGTACGGTGAATAATGAACATTCACAATAAGCTTTGAGCATGCACTTGTTATTTTGAGAGGAAAACGTGCATGAGGTAAACATCCCGCACCGCGGTGGAGGCAAACGGCGTATCTGGTGTGGTCAAGAGCTATATGTCTACTATGACATCGCCAAAGGCGATGAAACGAATAAAGACATAGATACTATATTAATTAGGTTATATACAATCAGCTCGTAAGATTATTAAAACCCAACCGAGGAGATTATTTCGTAGACGGGCAGACCGAGCCTGCAAGGTGTTTCATCGTTAGAAATAATGAAGTCTCGCGCTTCAGCATCACTAGATTGTTGAGTGAAAGACTTTTTGCTGATGTGTTTGCCCATTAAATAAGTAATGCTTCAATTTCTTCCAGATCATATTGAGTAATATAAACAAAGATTGTTGAAAATTGTAAATTGTCAAACATAATTTATTTTTTTAAACGGGAATACCGCATATAAAAATGTAATGTTATATAAAAATTTTATGTTAGTGTCCATACATAGCTATAATGTTCATTACGAAGAGAAACTTACACTTAATAGGAATCAGCTTCCAAAGAAAAAAAAAGTTATTGTTGACATGTCGAACATAAAATTCTACAGAAAACATACTTGACAAGTTTTGTCGTTAATGCCTAAAATTTTTGGCAAGAAGAAACAAAGGAACATCAATAACAAGTAAAAATGTTACATCAGCTTAGTCTGACAATATAATACACGTCGCTGGATTATGAAATAAAAACCGGAAAAACACAGTACCTTAAAACACTATGGATTGCTTTCATCAATTTATGGAAAATTTTTTTTATTATTATTAGGGCCACATAGGTGTACTGGAGGTACCCCTTGTTTTCATACATCAATTTTATTAATTTTTCTGAACACTGAGATTTCGTTCTTTAAAATGATAACTGTGCATAATTCAGGATTAAAGCCTCTATGGAGTCCGAATGGGTGTACTGAAGGTACCTCCAATTTTCATGCAATCAGTCCCAGATTTGGAACGTATTTGCATTTTATTTTCATTCAATACTGAAATTTCGGAGAAACCTCTATTGACAACACATAGGTGTACCGGAGATACCTCCAATTTTCATAACACCAGGAAAATTTTTGGTAAAAACGTTGATTGCATTTATATTCAGTATATACTGAAATTCGGTTAAATTTTAATGATAAATATTTGTAATGGAGCACTAAAGCCTCCGTTGGGACCACAAAAGTGAACTGGAAGTACCCTTGGTTCTCATCGAATCAAGTTTGTTTTCTGTAGAGTCGTTAATTTTATTTATGTTAACTATATAATGAAATTTTAATTTAATTGATAACTTAAATTCTGCATAAAGTCTCATTTGGGAATCTATGCATAAGGTGCACTCGAGGTAACTTGGATTTTTATTCGATCATGCCCGTCTTTGGAACTAGGTTACATGTGCTGATTTTGCGCTTAATTTTGAAATTTCATTGAAAAATATCTATTCCAACGGTTGCAGTAGACCTTAGCCCGTAATTTCGAATGAAAATATGGATACGTTGATTTAGGTCTTTGTATTTCACTTCATAGTAATTAGTCTTTAATACAATTAGCTTAAATATTATTTGGTGTACCTGGAAAAAACCGTAGGGATGCAGCGCATATGTAGAATGTGGATGAGCGTAATTGCCTAGGTAGTTTGTAAATTGCCCGGCCGATGGATAGGGATATCCAATAGCGAATTGATTATGCGACGCACTTGAATCATATTTGTTATTATTGTTAGTACTTTGGGAGTACTCATATGAAGTCCGTTTTGAACGCGGAAAAGCTCTTGCCTGTATACTAATAACCACGGATATTAAAATAAAAATTAATTGCACAATTTTTTGACATAAAACTGACATTTTAATTCAAACTTAAATTTAGTGGTAGTTCGTTCACGTTGTTAAGAATATCAATATTATAGTGCTCAATAATTGTTTTTGTATTTTAAAAATTCACTATCACATCCCTTATTTTGTTTAAACCGTTAATTTAGGGAAACTCGATTTATATGAGTATTTCACTCATTAAGCCGCTCGCAATTAATAAATCAAGAACTAATACCGAGCGTTTTATTAAATTATGTTTCTTTGAACAGTACTTCATTTTAATGTGTCTTATCATATTTGCAAAATTACCGTTTTCAAATTTTTATACAAATCACGTTCGAAAATTTACGAACATTTTTGTTTCGTTATCAAATTTATCTTGACCACCGACAATAAAAAAACTGTGAAATATTGATAACAAGTAACATTTGTATTGTTTTCCATTTATTTCATCATATTTTATGGAAAAAGCCAATTTTCATAAACTGAAGACATTTTATATGTTGATTTCGCGTATTTTGTGTCGCATGTGCGGTATTAAAGCACGTGTCTTCAAATATTTGCATTTATGCATTGTTTTCATTTTTTATTACATCATTTCTACAATTGGGAAGTGCTTTTTGTTTTTTCATAAGTATTTTCGATTAAGAGTGAGTGCTGTTGTGGTATAAAATATGAACGGATTAGTGCAGCATTTTTAGAGGATTTGAAACATACATGTTCAATATCCAAACACAGAGATCAGGCGTAGAGTTAATTTAATACATTTCGTTACATCACATCATTATTATTATTAGACAACGACCCTGTATCAGCTTTAGTCGATTGTGTAATACAAGTGGTTTTACGTATGACTGTGTTTTACGCCCGTTGCAACGATAATTCGTGTAACTTGAATTATATTCCATATTTAAAACCAAAATTTTTGGTATTATATCATTTTTTTATTGAATCTTGTCTAATTTCATCCACGAAATTGATAAAATCCCTTTAAGTTTATTGCTGCTCAAATGGTATTAACATCAAACGTAGTTCTTGTTGGTAGTACTATTTTAATTGAATAGAGCAAATTGGTAATACCGTTTTATGACGGCTTTACAACTTTGAGAAAATTCTGTAACTCATAAACAAAATATTTTAGGACTATATAATTATCAGTCAGTAATCCAAACCTGTCCACCCGTATTTTTGTGAACACGATAAATTAAGCAATTTTGTAGCTAGTTAAAGGAAATTCGAATTTCAAATGTATTTTGTTAAAAAAATAAAATGCAACACAGAATCAAATTCTCCAGAACTGTTAAAATATTCATAATTTATATCTTGAATATTAAGCTATCAGTCCAATATTTCCTGCACATTTTCTAGCACAACCGTTATCCTCAAAACAGGGAAGAGTTGTTTTTTGAATATAATGCTGAAGAGCTTTGAAAAAAGTTCAATATTTCTGGGAAGATCAACACTTGGGTCTAGAACAATTGTTTTTTATATTTAACCATATCGCACACTTTCATTTTATATTTCACACATAAGTACTAGATAGAGCAAAATGAATTAATAAAGAACAAATCTTCTGGAATCCAAGTCGAGACTTGGGATTAATATTGAAGTTATATTAAATCTTGAAAATGCACAGATGAATAACGGATGGGTGGGTGCTAAATCTATTTTTTCTCATTTAAATTAATACATTTTAAAAACTTATATTGATGAACGTAGCTGTTTTGGCATTAGATTTTAAATTTCGTATATTTAGGTGTACTAAGAGTACGGCATATATTGATCAGAGTCAACACAAAGACAAACTTCGCAATAAACTTGCAGGAAAATTGTATACATCAAATTTGATTCAGCTTGTTCATCGTATTCTTTTATGGTTCCTTACAAGCGTAGCAGTAAATTCAGAATTTGTTAAATTAAATTTCATTTGATTTAGATTCAAAGAAATGTCAATACGAGGAGTACAATCTTGAAACCTGACAAAGAGAAAAAATTATCTTTTCTTCATACTTACATAATTAGAATTGCAACCTGCGGTAGCTATTGGCCTCAGCAATCCTATGGCGTTAGTCTTTCCTATGCTTTGCAGTTTGCCCCCATTTGTTGATTTCTGGCGTTGAATTATTGTCCTATACATGGTTAGCTCAACAAAGGTTCCGTCTTCCACTTCTGCCGATTTGACCTCTCGAATTGGAATCAAGCAATTTACTAACTGTTTGGGACTGATTTATAGGATTATAACGACTTCGCCAATGTTGTTGCATAACAAAACATACATACATTTCCAGTGACTTTACTGGATGACGCTTACGTCAACGTTAAAGCAAGGGCAGTATATCTAACGAAGGACTTTCCTCTTGAAAACACCAAAGGAGAAGCTACAAATATAAAAAATACCAGAAGACTTGCTCTCTAAACAGTCCACGTCCCTCACGCACAGCTGAGTTGTAAAATCTGGTCTGTCAAGAAGTGTAACACGTACAATTGCAACAGGCAGCATAATAGTTTGGAAACCATATCAAGCTGACTTGTATGTCAAAAGCAACAATGAAAACCGCTTATAGGACTCCTCGCCTTTATCTGGTTGATCCTTCGTAACACTATAGAAGATGAAGCAGTAAGAGGGTAGTGTAAAACCGGAAGTGTAAAGAGGGTGTAAGATAGCTTTCGGAGCTGCCACTTACAACTGAATAAATACAGCAAGAATTGTGACATGGCCTGCTGCTCATAGCGACTAAACCTCAAACTCTGTAAGCGCTCCGATTTAAAGAAAGTTTAATGACGACGCTGAATTACGAACTAATAGAATAAAGTATTTGTTTTTGAAATTGATCTGAAAATGCTCTTTATATTGAAATTCTTTACTCACGTACGGTGCTCATGCTCATGGGCCACAAGTGGTTCACAGTGTTTAAAAGTAGCAATACGATATGGAAGACGAAGTGGTACCAAAGATTGGGGATAAGACTTGAAGTCTCAGCCGGTTAGCTCAAAAAACCACATGGAATTAGTTAATCAGCTATTCGAAAGGTGAGAAATTGCGTTTTGTATGAAATAAAGCTAAAAAAGTTGATCGTCATTTCCTCACGTGTGTTAAACGATTCAAACGTTTAGAAATAACGGAGTTTTTCATTGAATTGCGACTACCGATTCAAATTTTGAATATATTATGAAAATCAAAAACACAACTTTGCTCATCATATATCATCAATATTGAGGGTGAGAGGTTATGCTGTGAATTTAAAGGGATCGGCAATTTATTGTATCTGATGAGTTTCTACATGTTAATGGTCGGAAATGCGAATCCTTTGTATTTATAAGAAGACCGACCGGAATTAAGAATTATAATATAATAATTATCTAGATTTGAGATAACGATGACAATAATCNATGCATATAGAAACAAGTGATCTCATTAAGAATTATAATATAATAACTATCTAGATTTGAGATAACGATGACAATAATCAAAGAATTTATGATACAAAATTCAAAAAATTTATTGTACACGAGGGCGGTTCAGTACCTGTGGTAGAAATGAAGACGCCATTTTATCAATAAATATTTTTTTCTTATTCAATATTGTTCCGTTTAAGAAGATACAATCCTCCCAACGTTTTTACTATTTTTGTAGCCCCTCCAAAAAATAGTATTCGTTAAAATCTGCAAAATATGCCTCTGTCTCGGTGATAACTTCCCCTTTTGAGCTAAATTTTTTTCCCAAAAGCCATTTTTTAAGGTTTGGGAAAATACAGGAAGCCATACCAAGTGAATTTTGTGGTTGTGACAGCAATTCGTAACGCCCACCATGAGCAACTGCGGCACTCGAAACTATTTAAAGTTTTTTGAGAATAGTTTGAGACTATGTTTTAGGAGCATAAAGTGTTCATAGTTTATTCCTTTCAGCCTAAGTTCGGAAATATTAATAGAATTTTTGTATTCACCGTTCATATACAATTTTAAAATTTTTCCAGGGACCGGGGTTAAAGCTTCCATGGATAAAATTATGGAGCAATTTGACATATTTGCTAATTTTTACAAAACTCAGTAATGAGTTACAAGTGCCTGAGCTGTGCGGACGTGTTT
>JXPQ01002179.1:25198-37269 GCA_001014675.1 Ephydra gracilis
CGGTTTTGGAGAAGAAAGCTCTTTTGGCAAGGCTCAGCAATCATTCAATAGATTATGAAAACTCCGATTTTTAAGAATATGCATTCATTGGTAAATATTTATGCAGCCTCGGACCTATTCGTGCACCAATTTCGCTAGCTAGTATTTCATCTAAAAATTAACTTAAAACTGATTGAAATAAATATTAAATTGATAAATGGTTGCAAGTTTCACCTTTTCTGCCTGTTAGAGCGCATTTTATTTAGTTTGGTTTTCAACGACACAAAGTTAATTTTCAAACTCATGGGCTAAGTCGGTGTGAAATTTAAAAGACCTCCCTAGTCCAAGTTTCTTTATTGTGCGCGGATAAGAATAAGGGGAAAAATATTCTGTTTTCTTTTAATTTTTTATTATTTATTTGAATTGGGTGATTTCACCTTTTTTTATTTGTAAAATATTATATTATAATGAATTAATGAAAAACCTTTGCCCAATCTTTGCCTACCCAGCATCATGTACATGTTATCATTGGTGTTCATGGCGTCGGGAACGAACGCCTGAGCTCTGGAGATAGATTGATGCTTCTCTTAATCATGTTTAAATTTGGGTTTTTACAGTTAGTTTCATTAAAATTGACCCGGAATCTTGAATGCCCATACAAAAATATTCCATATTTAAGCAAAAAAAAAAAAAAGGGCTACTATGAGATATGTTATTTAGTTCTGAAAGCTGCGAAGCACAGTTTGTTCTCTTCGCAACCCTAAAATCGTTTAATATTGGAACTGTGTTAGTTCCAAACATAAAACAACCTTTCCATTCACATGGTTTCAGTGAATTGTGCACAACGTCGACTAGCTATTTTGAAGAGCAATGTTTTGGTTGAAAAGCTTAAATGAATCTTTTGATATTGAAATTAAATTTTGTGTGATTAGAACTAAATGTTGTATCTTTAATTGAAAGTGGAAAGATCCCATATAATAGTATGTCTGGAACAATAATTATGAAATATTTAGGTGTGATGCATTGAATGTGTTTGATTTAGAAATTTAAGCTGATTAATCCTCGTGTGCTTAAAAATAACTTCATCATTTGTACTTTTTTTATTGGCAATTTTAATACGTTGCAGGCATTGCTTTCAGGAGTATTGCTGCACCGTCTTTGGCTGTTCTTTTGTGTTTTTCCTTATTTAACCTACTCTTGAAACGCCTTCAATGACGTGGTTGTCGCAACGCAGTTGGACTGAAGTACTAAGAAGCCTTACAAAGAGTGTCGCTGTATTTTGATTCGTTTGACTATGTCGCAATCGATTCACAAGCTGTGATTCCATGGACTACAAGAACTAATATCTAACATACAATTGCATACATAGATCATACATAGATCAAGTCTTGAAGGTGGTCTTGTATATATTTTCCAAGGCTGTCTTCTTTTACTTATACTATGTTTGATTTCTAGGCTAATGTGAATGTAAACGGTGGAGTCTGCTGAGACTGTTAAAGCTTGTTTTTTTCTTCTTTTTTTTTTGACATTCAGATTTCGAAATTAAATATGTTTCAAATATTATTGATTGGAACTACTGCAACCCATATTCGCTGCCCAATCACCTATCTTATCCTATCCTCTGAACGTTAAGAATAGTGTTTAAAAACTCATAGTTGAAGGCAGTGCAGAAATTAATGAATGACTGAATTTTATCAATGGATATTTAAGTCTGCTACTTAATGTTTGTCGCCCAAAACTGCGTAGAGTAGAAATGCCTTAACTCAAGTCATGAATTAACATTTGTATCCGGTGAAGATAAATTTAAATTGTCATGGCTAACGCTATTGACTGTGAGTTTGAACCTCCAAAATTTCAGACAATCGAAAAAAATTAATTTAGATTCGCCTGAGTACAAAAGAATTGCTTTAGAATTTTGAAAACTCGAGGAACAGTTTTTCTGGTGAAAACAAACTTGATGATTTAAGGCTCAGTATAGATGTGGGCGCAAATAAATTAAAGTATAAATTTTATTAATATTTCCTGTCCAAGTTCATCACATAATATTTATTCACCAACAAAGCATATATATATAAAATCCATAAGACACTTTCACAGTGTTTTATATAATTTGCTGTATTTAGTAACTGGCCGTGTTAATCGGAATACGAACCATTTCATTTGATAAAATCGGCAATTGCAGACTTTTATCGTCATGGTTTGATTTGAATGCCATTTGCAATCAAAATATGGAATTTGCAAAACTAATTTTATTGATGAAAAAATGTGAAAGCCAGTTAAAGTATGCTTTTCAACAAATTTTTGTTTATTTGTTGCTTATTTGTTGCAAACATAAAAGTACAAAGGATTACCGTGACGTGTAGTGAAGGGTTCAATAGACTGACGCGAACAAAAAATTTTTGAACCCACCACTCATTGACCGAGCGTCTGACGGGTTTGTTCATAGTATGTAATGCAATAAAATAACCATTTCAAACTTATGTTTCCTTGCGTCATATACTTGAGATTGAAAAATAAAAAAGAATCGAGTTCCTATCTCCGATTAGCAGTCTGTCGCCATCTGCATGCTCACAATAATTCAGAGAATTTCTGAGCAAGAGAAGAGTGAAGTCAATGGGGTAAATAAGTCAATCGTTATATTCCGCTTATTTTAAGTTCAATTTCGGTATTCACTATGAAAAATTACTTCTCAAGTCGCAGTTTAGTCACTCTCGAAAAAAACAGTTTCCTAGAACTAAACGATTATTTTGAATTGAATTTGATACTTTTTTTAAACATATCCCACTACTGCAGCAAAAATGGTCTCTATCGGTGCAATACTTCGATCGTTAGCCCCAAAATATGAAAATTAGATTCGAGAAATAAATATATTTAAATACTTTTTCCTTTTCTATTTGTGTATCATTTTGGACACTATTACTTAATTTTGCCCATATAAGCAATAAATATATGATAATTTATTTTGTGGGAAAAAAAGTAAATAAGGACACAGTTATAACCGATTGCTGCATTTTTTTTTTATTTCTCACAGAAAGTACATTGCAACATGCAAGTATCTCCAATAACCGCACAAGGAATTTAGCGTTCGCCAGTACCTACTTATGAGAGAGAGTCGTCATTGTATAGCCACATATTATTTTAATAGCAATATTTCGACGTCAGCACAAATCAATCATAAAGAAAAGTACTTTATTTTGAATTAACATAGTTTGAAATACAATGTAACATCTACAATAGTTTTCCCAAATGACCATTGTCAGGATAATAAATGGCCTAAAAAGTTAAAACGTATTGGATTAAAAAGTACAGCAGTTCTCAAGCTGAAATTAAAAAAAAAAAATCAAAGACGAATGTATGGAGCGGTTGAAAAATTCTTACAAGAAAGTGTTACTTTTGTCAATTATAGCAGATGCGACAGGTTAAGCAAAGCAATTAGAAATCCAAAGGTGCTCATAGTAAATCTAAATCCAGCGAAATTGGAAGAAGAATACCATTTAAATATTGGTAAATGGGATGTGTACATGATAACCCATTTGCTCATTCTTTAGAACCATGTGATGAAGTTTTTTTTGGTGGAAAAAAAAATTATGATGTGCTTTAACAATTCATCCAAAACTAATCTGCGCAAGTAAAAGTATCATACCAGCAGCAATATGAGCTAATAATTTAATTTGGATGTATGTATTTAATCACAGACAGACAACAGAGTAGATGAAAAACAATGAATATATATATATCGATATATATCGATATAATTATACAGTCCCTGGTGATATAACAAATGAGGGACAGGAATGTTCAAAAAATGTTGCTTTTGTTTGGAAGAAACAAAAGCAAACATCAGATTGAATGCTCAGCTCAGCTCAGACAAAAACAAAATAATTCTGAAGACAATGAAACATTTTTTGCATTCAGCCGAAGACACAAGTCGTGCAAGACACCGTTCCATTAAAATGATTTTTAAAAACTTTTTTACATTGAGGAACACGAAACTCTCAAACGAACCCTGATTGCTTCATGGCACTGGCGTGTCCAGCGTCTTTACAAAACAAATTGCGGCTATGCAATTTATCTAATACCCGATTCTTCTAATTTATTTATTTATGATGTCAGCAATTATTGTTATTAAAGAAATTTACATTGTTATTTTATAAAGCATGATTAAGAGACACAATTTGTGTTTATCATGGAATTGTATTGAATATTAAGGAAGTCGAACTGAAAAATAAGTTATGCAAATTGCAACTGAGAATGGGTATAAATTTAAATGGATTGTTGTATATTATTTTGTTGTTTATTTTTTTGAAGATTGATTTAAATTTCTCTTTATGGAGCGGAATCAAAAATAAATGTCTCAGCGCATGGCAACAAGTTTCAGTTGTTTGAGCGTCTGCTTAGGGCTCAATTTTCCCATGAAAAGGGAAAATACGGATTTCGGGATAAAGTTTTAGAACTTTAAGAGATAAAAATAAAGGTAACCAACACCGCTATGAACACTTAATGGCCAAGCTTTTCGAACTTGCTTTTTTTTCGCTGCACTGCCACGATTTGAAGCGAAATTGCATTAGTTTCTAAGCATTTAATCACAGCACCGGCAAAGTAGTCTGCTGCTGAAGTGCGTTAATTAATTGCACACGATTGCACATATCTGCCGGCACACGTTTTCAAATTGCGTTCTACTATTTTCTTTTGCTGAGAATGCAATTAAATGTTTGAACGCAGATGTAGTCGGGCACCACTGGTAGTAGTTGTATGGTCGAAAGTAAATCGAAAATAATTAAATAAACATAAAATTACTGCATCAGGGCTCTTAAGCGTAATTTCTGTGAGCGGCGAGCATGACGCTTTAGCCGCAAGTAACAAAGCAAACAACGCGATGGCTTGTGGGCTGTGCAAGCTAAATATATTAAATGCGAAATGCACTTAAATCCCGAACGCAAAATGACCAATTGCAAGGAATAAGCATTAAAAAATTAGGTACAATTAAAAATGATTTAAAAATGTGCAACATTTTGACATGCATTGGCCATGCCGCGGACAGCTGAATTAATATGAGAATTCGCTTGCAAGCCCCAAGTGCTCAAGCTGCCAAATAATTAATTAATTTTTACATCCCCGAATGCTGATTACGTGCAGATCCTGCCTAACGTGTATGCAGTAAATTGATATTTATTGTTATAGTGCAATAATCGTTTAAATGCAGATGAGCACTGTAGCTGCAAACTTTCTAGTACGCGCGGGCACATTTGAATGTGAAATGTTTCGAGACAGCAAACAGCAGCAAAGAAAAGAACAAAAAATTGTAAAAGAACTGAGCATTCCGAAATGCGCTTGAACATGGATAAAATTAATAGAGTAAATCTGCAATTGGCATGGAATCAAGATTAGTGAGCTTTTCGGTAATAAACTGCTAACTAACCCAAAAAGCCAAAAATCAAATGTAACTTGGCTGCAATACTGACTGCACCAGTTACATATTTAGTCGAGCACTGCGGCTGTGCTGGGTACGTGCTGGGCACGTGTGTGTGCGTGTCGATGTGTGCGCTTGGTGTATTCCCTGCCATGCACTGTTCATAGCTGTTCGTGTAATATGCGACAAGCGCAACGCAGCGCAGCCGTGGCATACAAGTGCGGGTGTGGTAATGTTTGTCAAGAGTTATGTTGCACTTCTGCATTAAATGCCTGAATGTGGTACGTTTGTGGCCAAAACCTAATGGCAATGCACTGCAGCAATTTCACAGTAAGCTTTTACATACTACTTGCTATTCATTCTTGTTTCTGTTTTGCTGCTACTAAATTGTTATCAACTTATTAAGGATAGTGTGTTGGCGCATTAGCAGCTGCACACAGCTTGCTCTAAATTACACAGCAAATTCTCGTCTCTGCTGCCGCATGCAGTCTTTTCAAATGCATTTCATTTGTTTTGGTGCCTAAATACTTGGATTTATTGCAGCTGATCGTTGTTCGTAAATGCACTTTGAGTTTGTAATAGTTTTTTCACTCCAGCTAAGCCACAGGATTTCAAAGGCGAACATATTGTGTAATTAACAGAATGGAACTGTAACGACCGGAAATTTTCTAAAATTAATTTCACAAAATTCTAACTACACGCATAAAGCCAATTCCAAGTTTTCATAAAATTAAAAATTAAACAATATCATTTAAATAAAATCGACTCGAGATTAGATAGAGATGGGTTCCACTGAAATGAGTCCTATACTTTTTCTAAAATGGTATTTGGATGAGAGACAAATGCTCTATTTGGTTAATGTGTGTCATATTTACATTACTTTGAATGAAATTTAAAAAATTTTTAATAGTTGCCTGGCGGTCCTTGTCCGAGAGAGATTTTAATAAAACACTAAATTAACACAATATTTTTTTTTTTTTTTATTTTTTAATTTTAAATTCGGTATAGATAAATCGTCTACAGTTTCTGCAGCCTAATCAGGCAAATGTTGGAAATTTAATGGAAATACAAGGGATAATGTTCCCAACTGTTATTATATATAGAAACACAACTATAATTCACTCATTTTAATGAAGAAGTAGTTCAAATGTTTCACCCTCGATGTAGAGTGTAGTGATGCTTTTGATAAGCATGGAACTCTAGGAAGCTATCATATTCGCTCATGTAAGCTTGATAATGTGAGCTATTTTAATGTTAAGTTTAAGCATCCTTTTTCAGAGCTTTGATCATTGCGATGGATAAAAAAAATATATTTATTTGAAGAGCCTTGATTAAATATTGCATTTAATCGCATAATAAAATGAAATAATAATGAGAATGTAAATTGCGCAAACAAATTAGAGTAATGACCAGTCGAGGCAAGATATGTAGTAAGCCTCAGGCACTCTTTATGTAAGTAGTTGCGGAAACAAAAAATTTGGAATGTACCCTTTGAGACCTGCGGACCCTACAATGTAATGTAATGTAATTTAAAAACTCAGTTGAATTGGGAAAAATTTCTGTTCATTCCACCAAATTTTTAGATAATATGTTTTTGACTTGAATTATGCAGTTATGAGACATACTTAAATGAAATTTATAATAAAATCGTGAATAAAAATTCTATAGAAACTGATACCGTCAAACGTGCTTTCGACAAAAATTAGTATAAAAAAAATCGCATTCCCTTTGCGAAAATTTGGATTTTTTTTTAAAGTAACAGTTAGTGTAAAATTTGTTTGCCCAGAAAGCAGCAGTTAGATTCGAAAAAATACTTTTGCATTAAACATTTCGATAACTATGAATTTTTTGAGAAATGTATTGTGAGCTTAAAATATGGAAAGCAGAAATTATTTCTGCTTTAAAAATTAAGCAGAACAGGGAGAGATTAAAAGCAATAAATCAAGAGTAAAGCAGTACACACCCATAACATATTGTGAGCACCATTGACCTCACTATAATCAAGTTTCAAGAGCAATTTTGGCTTCAGAAAAGGCTTTCTGTTGCGCTCAAGGTTATATTTCTGAAAATTAGTCAGCCACCAGCTTAAACCCTAAAATAGTTTTAATAATAATTTCGTATTAATTTTAACGAAATAAAAATATTTCTTTGGTGGTTGCTCCGTGTACTGGGAAGTAGTTTAACCAAATTAAGTTCCGCGAGAGTTAGGTTTTAGTGGAAAACATGGGTTCGCATTACCTCGTCGAATATCAGCACGATGTTATTGGTTGTCCACTATTAGTCATGATACTATGACACTTTTCTAAAAATGTGTATTTATTAAAACAATATAGACTTTGGAAGAGCGCTCACCGGATCTAGAAGCAATTATATTGGATGAATGTGGTATGCGCCATGAAGTTGGCGTAGAGGCTTTGGAATCATAGAGGCATAGGGAACTCAATCAAAATAATGGAACACCTTGTTTTCATATTTATCGAGCATAACATGTAATAGCTTGAGGAACAAAGGCCGTCATTCACAATTCTTGCTTAAAACCTAACCCATTTTGGAATCCCATTTCAACTCTGCAACACACACCTTCATGGAAAATCACCAAATATATAATTATACACGTCGCCAATGAGACCTTTCAAAATATATATAGCGATATGATCCGATCATGTAGTTACCACATTTCACAATTGATGTTGCCACGTCCGCTCGTCCGTCCACATCCAACGGCTTGAGCTAGATCAACAATATTTGATACACGGGGACCTATCAAAATTTATACCGATATGATCCATACCACATTTGAAAATTGACTTAGGCATGTCCGTCCGTCCGCCTGTATCCAAGAAATAGACAGAACGGCTTGAGCTAGATCAACAATATTTCGTACAGGTCTTCTTTGAAGAAAAATTGAGATCCTTTATTGAAATTGGTGAAGATCCGACCATTATTTCGGCTAATTCAGTACACCTATTTATTTTATTTTATTTATTCAAAATTGCGGGCTTAAGCTTGCTGCGGCCGTTAGAATTGATATTTTTCACTGAAATTTCGAAATAACACAGAAAATTAAAACATGGTAGTGTTTTCAAATATGGATATGATTGAATAAAAATAAGAGGTACCCCCAGTACACCTTAAAAGTCCCAAAAGAGACTTTATTCTGAATTTTCCACAGTTATCATTCAAAGTTAACAAAATTTCACTATACAGTGAACAAAAATTAAATTAATGTGTTACTGAACATAAAATTCATTCGATGAAAATCAGAGATACCTCCAACAGAGACTTTAGTCCTGAAATACACATATTTATCGTGTAAATNTAAAAATATAATCAATCTGTCTACTAACAGAGGGTCTGATTCCAGGAAAATCGGAGAGACCTCCAGTACGCCAATGTGGTCTCAATAGAATATTAATGCTGAAATATGCACATTAATCTTTCAAGCCTACCGAAATTTCAGTTTTGAGCGAAAATAAAAATGAGGTCGATTGGATGCAAATAAGAGCTGCCTCCAGTATACCTATGTGGTCTCAATAGAAGCTTTTATACTGAATTAATGAATTATAACCAGTTATAAATTAAGTATAGCGAAATTTCAGTATTGAATGGAAATGAATGAAATAAATGAATGAATTGCGTGCAAATAAGAGGTACTTTTGGGACACCTATGTGGTCTCAATAGAGGTTCTAATACTGAAACAATTATCTTATAATTCAGGGAAATTTTAATAGTTTTTGAAAATGAATATAATCGATGTGACTACTTAACATGGCAATGATAACATTAAAATAACGGGTACTTCCAGTATACCTATGTAGTCTCAAGAAAGGCTGTAGGGCTTAATCATGCATTGGTTACATTTAAATTTTAAAAAATTCCAGTATTAAGTGCACAAATATAATAAATGCACGTACTAGTGATTCATTGACATCAAACACCTATGTGACCCAGAAAAAAGGCGTACAAGAAATTTTCCAAAATTAATTAAATTAATCCAGAGTTATTGAGTTACTTCCTAGGGTTTTATTTAATGATCAAGCGCAGTGCTTTATACTGTCGGCCTAAGCCGACTGTGACTTTTACCGTTTTAATTTTTTTTATTATTTATTTATTTCGGGGAAGTTACTAGATCGGATGGCCAACTTGAAATTGAGAAAGGACTTGATGGAATGCTAATCAACATTGAAAACATTATCTGCAAAGAATATCAGTATTTTGTCCAAAAATGACAAAAAAGTTTTCAAATCAGGTTTACGTGAGCCATGTTAACTGCTAGAAACAGCATTGTTGACACAACCACTGACTAAGTCATGTGCAGCAGGTCCCCTTCAATTGAAAGTTTTAAGTCTATTGGACTTGAGAGTACTTTTCTCATGAACAACTTTGTGTTGCCTTATTCAAATCAGGTTACTAGAAATTACTGTGTATTTTTATCTTAAGAAATACAACAACAAAAAATATCGTGGACGCATTTATTCGATGTGGTATCTATTATTGAACTGTAGCAATCGAACTGAGTATGCTGTCACTCAAATAAATTTTTTTGTTTAACTCGTATTTTAGTTTTCCGAAATAACTATTAAATAAAACACAGTCAACCGTTTTCACTTAGTCACGGACAAACGAATTACATATTAGAATTTCAGGGCGTGTGCAATCTAGAGGGCACACCTACTTCTAAATATGTAACAGCATTATTGAGATCTGTGCACGGACGAAAGTTTTTTTTTTCTATTTTACGTTGGTGCAGTATTATTTATTCTTTTGTATGAAACACATTTCTTCAAAAAATTTGAAGACCTTAATTTGATTGCTTCAAAAGCTTAAGTAATTGATTTCATCTAAATATTCGTTTAGCCTCTAGTATCTCCGTCGCAACACTCATTACTTTTTTGAATTAAAAGTTAATATAAATAATGACGTCATATTTAAGACACCTTGGTATTTATCACCTATTCTGCCAATACTCTTGAAATCACAAGTCCTACGATATGACGCCAGTGTGCCAATCCGAGACGACTCCGTTTTTTGTGACACACATGCTAATATCTAATTTTTTTTATGATGCCTATATAAATATGCGCACTTGCATTCTTTCCAGTTTCAGTTAGGACAAACTTTTTAATTGCTATTAGCGACTCACTTCAATTTCTTCTTAAAATTTTAAGTTCGCATGCCGCATACAGATTTTTTATCCTCACTCTCTAATCTAATGTTTCAACTCATGTATCATTCTCATCGCAATACTGTTCTCGGCTTAGACTTTATCGAGCCTTGAAATTGTTACCCTGAAAAAACGTGCATGAGTCGATAACTCATTGCAACTTTGTGTTCACGATCCTAAAAATGTTTCGGCAGCCAATTGAAATTTTGCGGTTGATCTCTCTTTCGGAAGGTCAGATTACATTATAATGCTCGTGACTGATTTACTGGCCAGTACATATTGCTCTTGTCCATTCGTTTGCTATACAAAAGAACGTGTGATCGGATGCCTATCAAAATGTTTCATGATTCGGTCAGCATGCCCACCGATGCAATAGCTATGTCCTTCATCAGCGTCTAGAGAACGAGTTCTTTCCTCATTGAAAGTTCATAGATCTGAGTCCGATCCCAAAAATATTTTTGATACATTAATTAAACCTATGGATTTAAACCTTGGATTTAACAAAAAATAACCAAAAATGCTTAAAGAATCCGCTAAAATTAATCGGTTAGGCTGATAACTCATTAATATCCATAGAATTGGTGGGATTAAATAGAATTGAGAAGTTCACTCTGCACACCAAATTGTACCAAATGTAGGACTGCGGCGAATAAAAAGCTAAAAAATCAGTATATTCCAGTAATATTTTGGATTCGAAGCAACCAATTTAGGAATTTTAAATTGGCGCAATCGGATGCAGGTCACAGCTAGGTCCAACCAACGAATATCAATAAAAGTCTATGAAGTTGGAATTGCTTTAAAAACGACATAAGCCATGCTTGTTTCAAAAATGAAGCTGATCGGCTAACAATTTCGGGTTTCATTACATTTTTCTTACAAGAACAAATGTCCGCCAATGAAAGTTAAGATGATACAGATAATGCCAATCTATTTTATAACAATGGGCAAGAGTTGACTAAGTTCAAGGGTAATGCTTGCCAATTTCGTCAAACTACACCGACTTCTGATCGACGTGATATTTCGAAATAAAAAATTGTTTTTTTTTAATAAGTTGATGTTATAAATTAACAAAGAATGGTTATGCGTAGCAGAATTTCTACTATTATGTTTAAACACAACAATTTAGAAAAAAAACTGGCTGCTGCTTAAACGTTAGTTGTCTTTTGCTTAAAGTGTTTTTGGTGATGTAAGCTTTTATTGTCACCTCTCCTTGTTATTAAATAAAGTAGCTCAAGCAGGTACTTGCACCTTGTATACCAATGAGTTGATAAGCATGGCAGATGATGTTTTACAACAATGGTGCCACGGGCAATGCTTCAAATTGCTTACAAAACACAGACAAAGTCGAGCTGATGTCAACAGCCGATGGCAACTAAATGCTCACACACACATCGTTTGGACTGCTTAATGGTGTGGATAAGATTATAGATATGACAGAGCAATAGATATTGATGTGAAGTGACTGTAGAAAATTAAAAAGAAAATGAAAATAAAAACAACAGATTTTAAGTTTAATC
>JXPQ01002213.1:40088-56424 GCA_001014675.1 Ephydra gracilis
CGAAAACAGCCAGTGCTTACTCATCAGATCTTTTAAGCAACCAACCTTCAGCTCCATACGTCAGGACGGGCATTATGAGCGACTTGTATAATCTGGTTTGCGTTTTCCGAGCGATGGCTTTTTCACTCTGCTACCTACTAACCTCATTGTAATACCTGCTAGCAAGAGTAATCCTACTTTTGGTTTCAAGGCTAATGTTATTGTGTACATTACAATAGGTAGACAAAATACCTAAACACATCGAACTTGAAGTTTCCATTTTAACAGATTTTCCAACGCTACAATCTTAACAGGTTGATGCAAAGCAATTTATCTCGTTATCGTTGAATGCTTTGCCAATTTTCTGTGCTTCTTTAGTATATTTCCAAAATGTGCCGGTAACTTCTTTTTTACGTCAGCCACATCTTCAACCTACACGCNCACATCTTCAACCTACACGCGACATCATCATGCTCTAATCAAAAATTGTACCGGTCTGCTTTAAGCCCGCCGCACTGATGATTTTCTCCATCACCAAATTGAAGAAGTCACAGAATAAGGAACCACCTTGTCTGAGGATTCGATTGGTATCAAAAAGTTCCGTTAGAGTGAGACAAATCTTTACGACACATTACTTTGCCTTGCCTGTTATTTCCTTTGTATTCTTCTTCAATGTTTCTTTAATTTAATTAAAACTTAAGTTTTCAAAGTTGCAAATTAAAGTTTTGGAACTAATTCTGACGTCTTTGGCTTCAATGCACCAACTTCCAATAAAAGTTGGTTTCCCAGCCATTTCAGAATGTAATACGATATCAATATATCATGTTAAAGGAAATTAACAACAACGTTCACTTCTACTGATGTTTCCATAAAGTTTGTTTCGTTTTTCGAACTGTTTCGTTGAGCACAATGCGTTGTGCGTAACAGTTTAGCTGAACAGTACGTACCGTAACACCCAACAACTGCTATTAGTATTCATTCCTTTTGATCTTAAGATTATCCTCTTCTAACCCAAAAGAGGAGTATACAAATTTAATAGCTGTGGGAGTGTGGTAAGATTTTGAGGGAATCAAATTTTGTAAGTTTCAAAAAAATAACGTGTCTTAATAAAAGTTTGCTTTTTAGCGGAAAAAAATGCAGTCAATGGCAAGGATTCGGACAGTGCACAAAGAAAGCAATTCACTGAGAATTGGTTTGTAAATTTCAAACGAGAGGAAATGAGCACCGAGGACGATGTATGGAGTTAACGCCCAAAAATGTGTGTTACCGATGCAAACTTCTAAAGCCCACGAAATAGGTTTATGTGACCCCAATAAAAAGTTGATCGATTTAGCTGTAGAAGAAGATATCATAGGAAAGTGTTGCACATATCGTGCATAAGTATTAGGGTATGCGAAACCTCTGTTCAAAGGAAATGTGGTGCAATCTTAGAATCAACCAAAAACTACAACGAATTGATTATCCTGAACAGTGTTTAAAGCTATTCAACCATAATATTTTAATATATTTAATTTAGGGAAAAATTCCATCTGTCACGATTCCACCTCTCACGATTACGAAGATTAAGGAGCGTTTGAGTGGCGAAATCACATAGAAACGGATCCACTTGTAAAAAAAGAAAGTCTTTTTCATAAGGATAACGCACCATGTCACAAGACCATGAAAGTGATTACAAAATTGTAAAACTTGGGCTTCGGAATGCTTTATTTTCCACCATATTCTCCAGATCCGACTCCCAGGGACTTTTTCTTTTTCTCAAACCTGAATAAATGATTTCTGTAATGAAATTAAGTGCCGATGAAGAGGAAGTCGCTGATATTGAAGCCTATTTTGAGGCTAAAAATAATTCATTATCCTATATCTGCATGGAATGAACGTTAAACTTTTTTTGTGATTGGTGTTTGTGTGCATTGGTAAGGCAACGCAAATAAGCTGGTGTTTTGGTCATCTTTTATTATTCATAATAATTTTCATACTTATTTATTAAAGAAAATGATTAGCAAATTCTCTACGTAGGTTTCATATGAGTGGAAGGTATGCTGTTCATAAAATGAATCTGTGTACGATTTGTGTCGCTTGCGTTTAAGACAAACAATTAATGCAATGCCGGTGAAGAAGCAGTATATACATAGTATTTGAAGATGTTGAAAGTTCTGCTGAACATGTTGAAAGTAGATTTGATTAGTGGGCAGTTTGTTTTAACATAGGACAACATTCTGTACGTTATACAAATACTTCTTTCATGACGTGATATGCGGACGAAATATCTGCTATATCTTTTTGTTTTTGATATCTATTAATGTGATTATATTGCAAACTGGTTCTCATAGTCTTTCATTTAGAGGTAAATTGTCATCTTTGATGTTAACTTCATCATTCAATATGAAATTAGGTAACATTTGCGGAGTTCATTTAAATATTTCTTCACCTGTGGAATAAGTTCAATTGAACTAATATAATCTATTAAATGCTGCGAAAAAAAAAAAAAAAAATTATCGAAGGAACACTTGCATCTTCTAAATAAATGGATTTGGCGACGAAACATACGAAAATATCAATATGCCGCATGCGTATACTGCTTTTGTCAATAATACATTTGTTAAATTAAGTAATAGCAGATTTAGATTTGCCTTATTTTTGCAATATTTGTTTCAATAACAACAGTAATGAGGAAGAATTATCGGAATTCTCCTTAAAGGGCAATATGTCGATGAGTTACAAGCGACCCCATTTTTTAATATAGACCTTGTTTATCGTAGACAACTTCGGTTTCCATTTTAATAGCATTTTTTCCTCCGCAATCGAAGAATTTTGGACCATATTGATTAATTGGGTTTGCATTTTTTTTGCAGATCAAATATCTGGGCCGTACGGAATGAACTTGCTTAAAGTTCGATTATAAAATAAAAGCAAATAAAGGCCATTACTCAGGTAGCACGTCCATATGAGGATAATTGGTCCACGATATTCGATGATTCGACAGTGGTTGTTTTATGTTTATTCGTCTGACGAGTTTTGAAATTAGTTTGGTATTCATCTCAAGTAATTCTTTGCTTAGAGTCCTCTATTCGCTTGGTCTGCTGGATTTTATTGCATTTTTAAATGTTCCTGCAATTATTATGATAGAATTCGCTTTGAAAGTCTTCCTAGTGGAGAGAGGGTTATTCAGCAAGGTCAGAAATATTTTGAAGCCTGTCTGCAAGCACAACTCATGATTTCTAACTATTATGTCGATGCGACGCAGTCTAGTGACGTCTCAAACAAAACTGTTCCACATAATAACAGAGCCTATGTTCTTGCTGCTTAATACCTTTTCCATCATGGAATTACGATCGTTCCGATATGAGTATAGTCAATTGAGAATCTGTACACTGCATCAAACTTTATGCCATCAGTTCATTATCCCACGATTACCGTGAGTGCTATCCATCCAGCAGGACTGAATTGTTTTGCTATTAAATAGAGCTATTCTCATTATATGAAAATCGCTTTTACTTCTAATGACAAACGTTTTTTTTCGCTAGTATACATAATTTTTAAAAGTTTTTCGGGCAACCAGTCCTCTACGGAATTTCTTTTAATACACTGGATGGTTTTTCATCCCCACCTTCACGGGAAATCCTGCTGATTCCACTGCTTCATTTTGTTATATCCACTGTTTGGCGGATATAACAGTATTCTCAAAACTTTGTTGTTTATGAACATCGAAAAGTAGCTAGTGTCACTAATAAAAAAATCAGTATTTACTGCAATCGCTACTGTCTTCAGTTCGATATGTTGGAGTTCCCTTTCTCACTCAGTCTAAACATAATTCTCTAAAATTTTGCTTATCTTGGGAAAATCCAAATCACCGGCCACAACTCATGTGAGGCTGCAACAAGAAAGAATGAGTGCCAGCTGACATTGTGGTTAACACTGAATGCAAAAGTGCAACCCTTGACAAGAGCGGTAAACAAAATTAAAATACATTTGCAAACACACGAAAACCCTGATTTCCCTGGTGACCTTACAGCATTCTTAGCATATCCATGGTTTCTTCACTCATCACCGTTGGATCTTTCTAAAAGAGCTGATGTTTACTTACACACCATACAAGCAGGACTGGTAGTCATACCAGGAAACCTAGTGGAGCAGAACACAATTTTGGGTTGGGTACCAACCGACTCCTTGCTAACCTCCAAGGGAAGTGACTGCTTCCGCATGTTAACCACCATTATGCTAGAAAACAAAGACAAGTAATTGAGACAGCTCTGGATGTTAGAGGAACCTCAGGGAACATCCACTGTAATCCTGGAAGATGAATGGGGTAAGGCCCACTTCCGACAAAATGCAGCCTGATCACAGGACATCTCGTACGTAGAACTCGTTTTTCGGTTGAAATTCTCCAAAATATTTAATTTCGGAAGCATTTGGAAATGGCAATCTGGTAATGGGGATGGCAAAAGGTGCCTTGGCATTGCTAGAGAACGCATGATCATGCACTTCTGCGAAAATATGTGAAGCCGGGGTACTTGAAAGCAATTGCAAGGTTTCTCGAAGCATGCGCTTATAAATCATTCCACTTCAGCGGCATATAACCGGGGCCACATTTACGTGGGCAGCGTGTTGATAGCACCAAACACCGTGGAATATCCATGTATGCTACGCTCCCAGATACCGGCGATTGTAAGTTCTCACTTCGGATGTGTATATTAAATTAGCAAAGTCTACGGGACAAATTTCTGGAGCTTTGGAACGATGAAGTGTGAAAGACTCTGGGAGTAAGTTGGCAGGAATTAAGAGATTCCTTTCCGTTTCCGATGCAAAATGGTGGCCTATGTGGACATGAGAACCAGACGGTAGGTATTTTTGGAATTCATTTCACCCTGCAAGTAAATCCCCTCGCCTGTTTGGGATATCTTTTTTGAGGACGAACTACTTAAGGACTAGTGATGTTAGTGATTCCCAACGACGACGTCTGATATCGAAAAAATCCATTGCAATACTGAAAAATTACCGCGCTTCTACCACGATTCAGCGTCACATGTTCTATGATGCCTTGGAAGAGACCTGTGCCTTGTGTACGTCTGGATGACCACTGAAAATTAATGGAGTTACACATACTTATTAGTAAAAAAACGATGCGGGTTATGTTATAATCACTGTCCATGTTAAAGTCACTACCCCACTTAGAACGGCACGTGGAGCTCTACTAACCACGTTGATACAAAGGTGAGACGTTCAATTCATTCTTTTGTGGATCGATCAACCGGGTACCAGAAAATTTGAAGGCGGTACACTGGCTTTATGTGTTCGCCGAAAATAACTCAGCAGATTTTAAATCGAGGAGTGGCGCATCAACCGCATTCGCCAGCAACACGCCGTGGTTAAGAATCCTGACTAGCAGTCTAGCAAGGTGGTCTTTTACCAAAAAAAGATAATGCAAACCTCGACTTGGACAGGGAGCTCAGCTCACCCGGAGCGAGCCAAGCTGTCAAAATTGAGAAGATGCACGTTTGATACGTAGGTGTACTGTGAGTCCTTATTTGTACTCCGGTCCAAGATCGCAGCTAACCAACCAGAAGGCCGAGTAGCCCAATGAAGTTGAGGTTCTAAGAAAAGGTGCTGATGTCAGTCTCCAAAGCTGTTAATTATTACAACAGGATGAATGGACGGTGACAATCAAAAGTACAAAAAGGAGAAGTTTGTATGACTAATAATAAAACAAACACAATAATAGATGACGTGGTTTAATATATTAAACTCTCGTTGGAAAGTTGAATAATCTGAATAAGAAATTATAATACACTAACGTAATAAACTAAATTCTAAATAAATATACAATGAAATTGAGGCATTCAAGATACCAAGATTTTTATTTTTAATATTTTTTTTGTGTAAGAAGTTCATTTAAAGCATTCGATTGACATCCATTTAACATAATTTCTGAATAAAGATCTGCACCAATGAGTAAGGTGAACTGGTTAAACTCATAAAACTTGGGATCCATTAGGAGCAACGATGCTAGTTCTTGAAATA
The DNA here is from genome assembly GCA_001014675.1 of Ephydra gracilis. Lineage (NCBI taxonomy): Eukaryota > Metazoa > Arthropoda > Insecta > Diptera > Ephydridae > Ephydra > Ephydra gracilis. The sequence goes on from JXPQ01002213.1 coordinate 46,086, forward strand.
AGTAATGAGTGTGGTAGAAAAATGGCTAGAGTTTTCATAACTAACGCAGAAGTGTCTGTAGTGAATTTGGAGTAACGCAGCAACACTATTCCAACCCTATATCAATGATTCACTGTAAGGGAATCAACGTTATTTATACATGCCGCCAAGGGAGATGTTTAGAAATAAATTATGCTTTTGGTCGATGAGAGCCTGTACTATAAAGGAAAGCTGCTGTGCAAGAATAGACAATATATATTTTAGATATGATTTAGATACACCATACATTGATATTGTCCGCATCACTTTTGGTTTTGTTGTTTGTCTACAGATTGTTAGGTATTCCTTTATGCCGGACGTTTATATTTAGCACTGCAAGATGAAAGTTAATTGGTGGCAATAGAGGGCCAAGATGCCTACGAAAAAAATTTTTTTTTTTAATATATGCAATATCAGCATTTTTTGGACTAAAAACGTTATTAAATAAAAATAAATATAACTAGCTTTAAAACTTAAAGTCATGGACTGATTGTAATGTTTACACTTGTCGTGGATATTTTCTTTGTTGTTTTTATGCGTGATAGTTTACTGCTTTTTTTATTGCCAATTTAGTGATGATGTGGATGTGTGTAGAATTCTCTTCGAAGGACTAGTTACTTTTGTTTTGGCAGAGCCGAATAGATGTTTTCGAGTGCTACTATAAAAAAATAGAAAGGTATCACTTCATATACAGAACTGCTCAAAGTTGAAATCAATACTTAAGGATAACAAATATCAAAACAAAAAAAAAATACAATTTATTTAATAAAACTTAATTGATGGAAATGGTGAAATAAGGATCTTTCTGTATTTAAACGATTTATTCCTACCTTTACCTTCGGTTTCAAACAATTGCCAGTACTCCAACACCTTTTTTTCGCTTTTCCCGCTCAACTGCTGAATTACTCTTCACATCTATGGTTTTCACTCACGCTCTCTCTTTAATGAAGAGAGAAGTATGTTTACTTACTGCTTGGCAGCCATGGTCGTTCCTGATCAATAAAAGTTCTCAATTATTGTCGTACTCAAAGAATTGAAAGTATATTTCATACAGTGGTTTAAATGTTAAATTCTTGATTATGTATAGTAAAGTATACAACATATAAGTTGACAAAGTAGAAAGAGTAGCGGGAAACACAAATTTCGCTAAAATCCATCTCTCACATTATCGAAGAAGATTTGGAAGTCAGCGCGTGTGAGCAATATACTGCACACCTGTTTGTGGACATATTAAGCGAGTAACGCAAGTGAAAATCAAAATCGTTATATAAATGGTACGTAGACTACAACATTTTATATTCAATTACTATACCTTGCTTGAAGTTGTACTTCCTGTAGTTTCGCCGAAGTAAGCGCAAAGTTACCGCCGTATTCTCCAAATTCGCTGAAGAAGGTCAGAGGATGCGTCTAGCAGCAACGAGACCAGGTTAAAGTACTTTGTTTCAACATGTAAAGATTCCACCCTAGGAAAATCTGTTGGAGTGGAAAACTTCAAGTTCGAAGTGGTTAAGGACTTTGTCTACATGATCTCCATCGTAAACATATGTAATAACATCAGCCTCTAAATCAAACGTAGGATTACTCTTGATAGCAAGTGTTACTATGGGCTTAGTAGGCAATTGAGTGAAAAAGCCCTCTTGGAAAACAGAAGATTATACAAGTCCTTCATTATGCCCGTCCTGACGTATGGCGCTGAAGTTTGGACGCTCACAAGATCTGATGAGCAAGGCTTTGTGTTTTCGAGAGAAAAATCCTACGGAAGATATACAGCCTTTACTGCGATGATGGTGCATGGCGCATCCAGTGGAATCACTAGCTGTATAAAATCCACAACGATATTGACAAAGTCAAACGGATAAAAATGCAGTTGGCTAGTTCATATCGCTCGTATGGATGAATCTGCAACAGCTCGTCAAACACTTTACTTTGCTGAAGAGGAACGTCAAACCTGCGTTGGATTGACTTGGGTTCTTACCGATGTCATAACGTTAGGAATCCGCAACTGCCTCCGAACTGCAAGACATCGCGAAGAATAGCGCCGCAAGATCGCTGAACCAGGTTTTAGTGGCCAATTTAGCAAGCAAGACCTCCTGTGGTGATGTGAACTTTGGAACTAAACATATGAGCTGAAAATATCTTAAGCTAAGATAGAAAAATTATTATGCACTGCTAAATATACTACTAATTCATATTTAGCCTCTTAATAAGCATTCTAGCGTTCATTCTCTTAAGGTATGTGAAAAAGAAAAACTCGTTGGGATTGACATCTGGAGAATATGGTAGGCGTGGAAGCAATTCGAAGCTTAAGCACCAATTTTTTTCTTCTTCAAAGGGATCATTTTTCCGTGATTTCGACCTTCAAACGCTCCAATAACGCTATGTTATAGTTACTGTACCTAGTTTTTCCATAAAAGAAAATTATAAATATAACACTAAATGCCTCCCAACACTCTTATGCTTTAACCTTGCTAAGCTTTACGACTTGGAGTTAGCTCACCATTACATTCCAATCAATTGTAGTTGTTTTGATTCTGATACGAAACGGTGTTGTTTCACCCATCATCACACACTGATGCATAAATTCGGATTTGTTATTGATGAACAGCACTTTCTCTTTTTATCCCTGGCGGAAAATGCAAATAATGTTTATAAAGCCAAGGCTTGGCATCAAACTTATTTTTTTACGAAAGAAGCAATGCTTGACGAAGCTGCGTAGTTCTTTTTTAACCATTTTCTTCGTACTAAAAAAATTGTTCTTCAAATGATCCCCGCTATCTTACTGATTTTTGTGATGGTTCCTCACCCAAATAGAAGACAAACTAGTGTTTAAAAATGCCATAAGGATGTACCGACGAATTGAAGTGAATAAATTGGACGGAAGCTAACACTCAGTTTTCTTTAAGAAAGTGAACTCTGTGTTACAGGTTGAACGCAAGTTGACAACGACTCGTTATCGCATATAAGCAATATTTGTTGCTCCCATCAGGAAACAGAAAAAAAAGATGTACAACAGAAATTACAAATGACGCAGCAATTCATCCAATTAAAATCAATATTCATGAGAATAACAATAAAATGAATATGATCAAATCAACATTAACGGTTTGTAGTAGTAGAAGTATTTAATAGAATTAATGAATAATTTACTATAGCGCCGAAATTAACGACAATGACAACAAGTATAAAACACCATCGATAAGCTCGTACCAATTTAAAATAAGAATATTGAAATCTTCAAAGCAGAAACATTTTATACTCTTCGTATAAAAATGTTAAAAACTAGAATACAAAGGAACAAAACAAAGAAGTACGCTGAGTCACTAAAATGACTTTACGAATTACTAATGCAACAGCATTTCCGAATACCAAGCAAACACCATGAAACACTTTGCAAATACAACATACGTTAAGTTCTCACTCATGTATACAATTTATTTGATCACACCAACAGAGTTACCAAATTTTGATTCTTTTGATTTTGTCAACATTGACATAGTTTCCACGCAGCTCGTGGTTCTACGGGATAGTCATCGTATCCGAAAGGGGTACATTTTTTGCACTGGATTTTCCTCTCAGATTCACTTAGTGGATGTTCATCACTTTTTGAAAGCGACCATACATCAGCGGAAATTATGAGTGGCTGCTTTTTGGTTTTTAATGCTGTTCAAGTTTTTTGGCGTACGCGCATTGAGCTCTTATAGAAAACAGTGCAAATTTGTTGAAAACCTAAAGCAATAATGATTTGTCAAACATCACAAGTCACACATCTTTTGAAACTCATTGGGCGTTTCTGAGTGTTATTTTGGAAATGCTTATAAGTATGTCTGGGACCCAACTAACACATAATAGCAAATAGGTGATGTCTGTTCAAAGAGTCAAAAGTGACCTCAAGTGTCAAACACACGAAAAATCCCGTTATATCGTCATATGCGGCTTCAGTCGTTAACAGAGATGATATTTAGGACAAATAGCACGTCATACTTTTCCGAAGCAGCCATTTTTAAAAATTCAAATCCAAAAGTCACTATTCTATCCTTAGATAGAAGACTGAAGTGAAAGATATGTCTAGCAACAACGCTGCATTTGATTTCCCATCGGTTTCAGCTCGTATTTGCCAATATCTATTTTGATGCTGAGACGAAACCGAGATACCAAACATGGTAAGTGCTTCTGGGAGCGACGTGTAATGAGCACTACTATGACTAAGAGTGTTTCATCATTATTGTAACGTGTCCTGGGTGATGGTGAGCATGTGACTCTCCCAATTTTGGATTTATTTTTCATTTTGAGTACCAATTTCTTAAAGTTCTTTCAACTTTAATAAACAAAGCTGTTATTAATATTACGAATGATCTCTATCATGCCCCGAATGAAAAAATCAAATAAATTTTAATTAAAAAGTGATAAAAGTACACATAGACTACAAGTTAACTATCCAGTTGATACCATTGAAATTGTCTGAATCAAATTTAATAATTCATAACCTTTCACACTGTTCAGATATATTTACAGTGTAAGTGGAACACAAACACTTATATAATTGATATAACACTTGACACTTAATGGAAACTTTATTTCATTGATTGTAAACACTGTTCCAACAACTTTATTGCGATATATTCAAATAAATTAAAATAGTTAGTGCATTTATTTTATATAAATTTATAAAATATTGTTTCCAACAAGAATTATTGATCAAAGCCACCATGCCAAGTTACGCTTTTACATTTTACTTCGTTCATACTTTTTTAACGCCTTTTCAGCGCACATAGAAACTGCTCTCTTTATAGTTTATAACGTGATAGCGTCTAGTGCTGTTTCCTTCACAAAGCATTAAAAACTAAGCATTATTTTCGTTGTTACTTGCTGTTATATTTTTAGCATCAGCATCTACCTATATCTTATACCCTTTTCAAAGCGTATTGGCAACGTCTGAAAAATTGGCACAATTACATTATTCGCCATATATTTGAAATCTAACTACACAGTGACAATATATTAACAAACATGGACAATACCATTTAATAGGACATTTCATTTTAACTTCTGGTCGAAATTCAAGTGCAAGAAATTCGCGTATGCGTTAGAAAAAATCTCACAATTCTTTTATAACAATCAAGAAGACGATCACACAGTGACTCGAACTATGATTAAAATAACCTTGTTTCGGTTAGGATAACTTGAGAAAAGCTTTTGGAAATACCCAACCTTACGGTTCGGAAAAAGGGAAAATCTCGAAACTAAAATTGAAAACTTTACTCTGAAAGCACAAACCCAACAATTCTTCCAAATGGATTTGCTGTGCGCTTCGTAAAAAGAAGACCTAATTTATGCTTACATCCTGTCCATAGCACACTCATACCTATTGCGCTCTCAGATACATAATAGCTTTGTATACCCCATTCCAAGGGAGGAGGGGATTTCACACCAAATTTTCAGCTTTATATATTAAAGACCTAAGGAGTGCACGAGCAATTACCCTTGGCCAACGAAAGTATAAAACTCCCTTAGGCACCGATGTTAAAATAAACGAGTAATGCATCACACGCGTCTTAAACGTCTCTTCAATACTCCAAGCATAACAAAAGACCCAAGCTTGGATTGCAAACAACTTTTGTTAACTGTGAAAATTGCATCATTTCATCATATTAGGTATGGATGCCCTGGCATGGACCCCTAAGTTAACAGATATCTTTACCACCAGAATACCTAACTATTTGCCGGCTGGATGTAGTTAACTCCTTAAACTCGTAAACAATACTACGCCAGTAGAGCCAAGCCCAAAAATAATTTACGAACAGCTTGCAAATTTATTTCAAACGTAGGCCAGACTGCACAACTGTACAATGTTTTAGAAAATCTCCCAACAAAAGCGAACCTTAGCATTTTGAATACAACGCTTTTGCTTGAACTGTTAGTCGCAGTCAGAATCATGCTACTATTGTGTTTTAACATTAATGAAATCCACATGGAATTTACTTACGACTCTATTTAATCCTTAATCGATTTATGTCACGCAGACTTTATCCCGCCGTATTCTTCTCCGGGAATAGGAAGAAGCGTCCAAATCACTTAAAATATCTTGCATCAGTTCGTCTGTGCGATGCAAACTAAAGTCATAAATGCAAAAGACTATCGTAACCATTTTGGATTTCACTCCCACAGTTTCCTCGTAAATGGGTGTTTCTGAAAACTGTCTTCGACTTTGGAACGTTTGGCAGGTTGTCTTAACTGCCAGCTACTCGGTTCAATGAAATAAAACCCAAACACTAGGGCACTTTTTGATTGATACTTCACTTCTCTTGTAGCCAGACGTAGAAAACTGTCGAGTTTACTATAACCTAAATGTCACTGTTGCGAGAAACTTCCAAGTGGTACAAGACCTAGGAGATATTGCAAAACACGTACTGGATATTATTTAGAAGTGAAGGTGCTGTACTACACTCTGCTATGCCCGAAATGTCGAGGTTTGCCGCAAAACGGATAATGACCTGCCTTGGGTGGGTCGTACTATAAAGAGTACCACCCACACGTTTAATTCGTTTCAGAGGTGGTCTATTCCAGAAATTATCTACGAGACACAACCGGTTTGCCCTATCCATTCCATACAATGACAGTTCGTGCAACCGTTGTAGCAAAATGTTTTTAACCGTAAGAGGCATAACTTGTTTGCACTTCATCATCGTTCTGTGAATATTCACGAAAACGTCATCAACATACGCATACGAATATCGCGAAGTCTTCTAGACCCCATTTCATAGGTTTGTGGTATCTCTGACTGGGATAGTAAAATTGGTTCGCGCTAGCCAGATTTTCAATTTATATATATTTTAAGATCTAGGAACCCCAACTTCCATTAAATATGCCACGCACATGAATCTCTCGAATGACAATTAACCTGAGAATTGAATAGTGTGCTCCCTATATTATATTCTTAGTTTTAGATTGAAAAGTTTGACGGTCAGTATGCAGCTATATAAGCTCGACAAATTGCAATTCACGTGTCCAGAGTTAAAATCGACCAAAATATGCAACCAAACCATTCTACCATGGCTGTACACACCTATTCGCAATATGCCGATCGAGGAAAATAATACATTTGGGAGGGTGGTCTCCGGTGTTCACATCCAGGGCAAATGATATAACTGAAATAATATGAAATATAATTGAAACACGAACTCTGTTATTTGGACATTAAGTTTAATATTTTTAAAGAAGTAATGAAAGCACCTTGACGTTTGGATGTGAGCAAAATGTTGAAATGCGCATCCCCGGTCTACTTGCTTTAATTGAGCATAGATCGATTTTTCATATTGAAACAAGGCGTTTACCACCACCAAAATAAGTATTGCTCCAAACAATCATCGCGCAGTATAGAAATTACCGCCATTCCATTTTCTTTGGTTTCAGCAAGTCAACATCGGGCAGCCAATAATACCCCTTAGTACTGCGATGGTAAATTAATATACAACACAAATACAGTTCCTTAATTATCACATGAAATTAAAATTCGTCTTTCGATGAAGAAATTGAGTCTCATCTATTTCAAAAAATAATATAAATAAGAGTTTTACAACATCCTAAGCATTAATTTTACTAAAAGTAATTTTAAAAACATAATTTGTCTACTGCTATCATAAAACTTTTTTTTGACGCTTTAATATTATCGTTAAGTGAATGGTTGTTGCACTGAGTTCGAATTCAGATAAGTAATTTCTGCACTTGAAAGAACTGCCGTCCTTTGTTCTTTATGTTCTGGACCGTTCAACTACCCCATGGAGTAACTATTGGCTTACTGTCTTCAAAACTACAACGATCAAGCATTTTCTTCGAATTTTTCAATTCGTGTATAGTTTTATCAGTTTTTCATCCATCATAACTTCCATTACCCAAAAAAATCTTAAACTGGTCAACGACATATTGCTAAGTTTATGGAATTTCAACCATGTGACGCTCAAAGTCAGCTGATTTGAATAAAATATTCAGCTTGATAGCTTGAATTTATAACGATGACGTTGTATTGAGTACATCTACGATGCGTTTTTACCATTTTTTATAATTTTAAAAATGGAATTGAATTTCCAACAACGACTTTGTATTAAATTTTTCGTTAAAATTCAATGTTGGAACGATATTGCAAAAGCATAAGTATTTCGACAACGATACTCTGAAGTAAACAGTTTTTTATCCGTTCACGAACGTTTCAGAACTAATCGTTAGTCCATGAACGATGATAATTTGCCATCGATATCAAAAATTGACAAAAATATGAACAGAATCAAAAAATGGGTAACCTTTACCAAATGTTCTCTAACTAGCGGGTTATTCAATAAGATTTGTGGTTCGATACAGGATGGTGTTGCTACAACGCATGTAAAGCTTAATTTCAATCTCTCAATCCTCTGCGTACTAGCAATTTACTATCGAAATGTGTCAGTATTTTTCTACTGTAAAAAGGCTTTGCAGTCATTGATTTTTGACTTTTTGAAATTTAAAACCAAAGGGAATTTGGAAACTAATGTTGAAAGAGTATAAGTACTTGTCAACTACACTTAGTCCACGACAACGGCGAGTTATACAATTTTAACGTTGGTGCAAGAATCTTTAAGACGGCCCACGGCGAGGACGACAAAAACAACAACAACAAAAGAAATCACAGAAAAAGCATATGATATAGTATTCGAATGGATTACTATCAATCTAATGAAGATCTAATCATTTAATATAGGGTAAGGGAAATTTCCTTGAAGAAGATGGGTTTGCAGAAGAAAATCTCCTTTTTCGTGAAGATAAAAGACCGTGTTAAAAGTGAATTTTGATGATGAGTAAATTCCATAAATTAAAGCACAAATTGTATCTACCGGATTCATTCAATTTGGACTACGAAGTGATTTTCATCTGTTTCTAGAACTAAGAAGAGAATACATCGTTTTTCATTAACTGAGATCATAAATTCATTCATAAGTAGGAATTCGCTGGAACAAGCGAATTGATGTGCAGGGAGATGTAACAGAATAATAAACAGTATTTCAAATTAAAAATATTTTTTTTTATCGGACCACAAAACTTATCGCACACGTATATATCACAAGGTTTCTTGTAAGAGCAAGTGTTTCATTGACTATTTAAAAACCTGTTTCCTAAAGCATATGTTTTGCGTTTTAGTCCCATTTCAAGGTATGCTTTGTTGAGTCTGCTGCTCAAACCTCCCTAAAACTTCTTTTCAGATTTCCTGCAATAACATCAATATGGTTATTTTAAGATTTGTCTTTGGCTGACAAAACTTGTAATATTTTCTTTGTTTAATATCATACCATGTTTCATGAAAGAAGCCGTTTCGTTCCTGCAAGCAACGCCACCCAAGCAGAATGTATGTCTCTGTATTTCTCTATGGAACCTTTACGTCTAACCTTGTTTTGAGGCTTATCCCGCAGCTACCATGCGGGATACTATAAGTCATTTTCGGATTATAATTTATTTCCATGGCGTTCTCCCATTTCCTAGAATTTTCCACTTTCACTAGGTTATCAGTTTTTGAATTCGGTATTTTTAGATGATCATCGATGTAATTAAGTTATAGGAGTCTGCCTATCAGCATTTCTTGATATTTTTTATGACCGCCTTTTCATTTTTTTTCATAATGAATTTAATCTACTCTCTCAGAACTTCATTAATATCAATTCAATCAAATAGATTCAATCAAGATAGATTCTTCTTCGTACTAAGAATTTTTTTAATATACGTTTAATTAAAAATATAAAAGTTCTTCTTTATTGTCCACATCGTCATCAGAAATATTTTTAACAATTGCTCAAGAAATAAAAATTACGAGCAATTCCAACATAGTGTCTAATTGGATAGTAGAATCAAATTATCGTCAGTATGTTGAATAATATGATATGATGATCCCCAATACTTTTTATTCTAATTCACCCATATACATATATAAGTATCGGTTTCACGAAGTTCTTTGTTTCAACATCAAATCCCCGTTGATCATAGGGTGTATCAGAAAATTTATAAGCTGCTGCTGTAGCATAGTTTATACTTTTCAATATTTACACAGTCAATGCCTAAATCATGGATTTGTTTTGTTTTTGCTTGTTTAATATTTTATTTATTTCAAAATTTTCAATAACAATTACATTTTTTAAGTTAGCCGCCTGAATATTGTTCTTGTTTTGTTTTCAACATTGCTTGCGTTTCGTCAAACTCAACAGCCTTATAATTTTGATGATTGATAAAAAGAAGTTGATTCTTGTCTCTGGACCTGACTGGATCTGCGGATACAAAGTTATCTGAATAACGCGAGCTGCAAAAT
>JXPQ01002246.1:1122-12042 GCA_001014675.1 Ephydra gracilis
CACAGTGTTGTCACAGCAAATAGCATAAATTTTTCCCTGAATGCATATATGTGTGCGTGCAAATGAGCATGTGAAAGTGCGGAAGAAATGACAGCATTAAATTACAAATATATGAGTACGACAATTTAACATTAAGTGTTACATTAAGATACTGTTTATGAAATTGTTGGAATACAAGTAATGGCCTGTTCAGCATAGCGAACGCGTCACTCATAAATAATCTTAATTGCACTGTCAGTTAGAAAAATTGGATAATGCACGTAAATTATTAAAGTAAGACACGCGTGTGCCATGAAATTTTGCAAGTAAATGATTCCTTAGGCAAAAGAATGACGTAATTCTAATGACAGTTTAACTCTAAGCCTTCGATGTCTAGTAAAAGGATGGCTATGCTCGTGAGCTTATAATTATATGACAAATTTCAAAACCGTTTTTATAATGCCTCGTAAGAGCAATATGTAAAACGGTAAATCATAAATAATTTTAAATTGCAGTGACAGTTAGAAAAATTGGATGGAATACTTAAATATTACATTAATGCACATATNCACAAATTTCAAAAGCGTTTTTATAATGCCTCGTAAGAACAATATGTAAAACGGTAAATCATAAATAATTTTAAATTGCAGTGACAGTTAGAAAAATTGGATGGAATACTTAAATATTACATTAATGCACATATGTGGCACGATATTCGGTAGGTTCAACACCTATGAGGCGAAAGAGTGTAAATATAAGGTCACTTCAATTTCAGACGTACTATTTGCAATGCTCGGTGGCTTAAAATTATATGCCAATTTTAAAAACAGTTTTTATAGATGCAAGGGATTATCAGCGCAGTACAGTAAATTTTGATTGAAGCCTTATAAGTGATGACATCTTTTAAAGCATGATAAGGCAGTAAAAGTATTAAAAACTAACTTTCATGGTTCACCTCAAAATAGATGGAGTTATATGAAAAAAGTGTTGGCTGCATTAGCATCAATTATTATGTTTAAAATTAGTGGGTGGAAAGTATTAAAATATTTCAGGATATAACTTTCAGCCTCTTTGAGACTGGAATTGCATTGTTTTTTAAATCCGTCAAATATGTGTGACAAATTTGCAGAATTAATTGCTCGAGTTCTGTGTTAATTTAGCAATACTAAGAGATATTCTTTATTTCTGTAAAAGACTTAGAGCTGCAAAAGAGCGGAATCCTTTTTTAACATTTATGCTTCAGAGCGGCAATTTCTGTAATTTTTAAATTTCCTATGCGAAATTTGACGCGTGTGCTTGCTTTGAATAAATATATGCAAAAATAAAGTTGATTCAGCTTGGCCTTATTGTACACATTATCAAGCATACTGTCTACCATAGCTTGAATATTTCAACAACACAGAAACAGAATCTCAGTTCTTACAATTGCACTATTAAGCTTGAATTCAGAAATTAAATTGTCGTAGCGAAAAGCAGGAATATGAATTTCCATAACTGCAACCAAATTGATAGATATCATGAATTGACAAATGATATGGTCAGCAATTGCAAATGGCTCGGTTATTTAATAAAGTCTAAAAAGAAAAATTTTAAATGCTAGCATTGCTGTTGTTGTTTTTTAATATTTTATTTACGTGCAATCGCTTCCAGATACAATACGTTTTACACGGCTTGCTATTCAAGACATTTCGATTTGGGGCCCAGCTACTGAACATTTCGAGATTACTGAAAACAGAATTTGCTATTGCTTGCTTTGTAATGTTTAAGCTGTGTACTGTGCTTGTGGGTTTAAAGAAGAACAATATTAGCATAGAAATTTTAGCAATTCCACATTACGTGTTAGATACTAGGCTGTGCCCATATCTCTTCAGATACAAATTACAGCTAAGTGCTCTTTAAGACTTTGGACGGACGCTGCTCAAAGTCATCAACTGAATGGTCGTCCTTTTCATTCTCAAGATGTATTTTGATGTACATGAAATTATTTTAGAAAATGTTTGAGTTATCGAGGCAACTATATTAGTACTTATCTCCACTAAGACACAATTCAGAGTTAAGTGCTCTTTTCCGGACTCAGTCATCAGCTACACAGTCGATGGTTTCATTCACAAGCAGTACTTCAAAGTCCATGCAATTGTAGGTTAAATCATAAGCCGGTCTTAAGAAATCGTATGAAGATGCTGAGCATCATTAAAATAATTATTAATTACTTATAATTTTTTTTTTTCTACATTTTATAGATTTTTGAATATCAATATCAATTTGTGAGAACTACTGCATTGATGTAGATCTATAATGTATCCAATATACTTTCAATATTATGCACGCAATTTTTATTTATATTTACGATTCAATAAAACGCAATAAAATAAAAGGGTTACCACAGCAAAGGTTTCACTTCATTGTTCAAGATGGTGTTACTAATATTAACTTTTATGTTAACTAATTTCTTTACGAAAATAACTAACATTTAACGAAATTTTCTTAATTGAAAGCCAATTTTTTTAATTAATGAAAGCTGACTTTAAAACAAATTAAGCGACAATATTGAAAATTGCATTATTATTAAATAAATTATTAACTTAGTTTATAAAATCATTTTAATAAGAATGAGCTTTGATTTAATTTAGATGCTCTTTCCGAATTTACAATTCTTTACTCACAATAGAAAAGCGGTACTAGACGAATGAGTAACATTTAAAATTCTTACTGATTTTAATTAAGTGCTTTGTTTACAAGCTCTATAACTCAAAGTTACATACACATTCAAGTCACGATAGAGTTTAAATAATGAATGTTAATACATCAAGAAGGGAACGCAGAAATTTTACTTATAACTGAAAAATGCTGATATTTAATTGAGAATATTAGATAAATTAATCAAATGAGCATATATCAAAAAAGATTTCTAATTTAACAAATAACTTGTGATTCAAACTACAATTGAGTTGAAGATCACACTCAACCCTCAACTATTTCAGCATTATTAGTTAACTTTGAAGTTCATCGGCATGTAAGTGTAATCGAAAACTGAAGGCCACTTTAAAAAGCTTATGTGGTTTGCGGTACACTAATTGACTGAGAATACTTTTGTCAATGCATTCGTAATAAATAGCTTTCCTTTTAACACTATCCCATTTACATTGCTAACTCATAAGCAGTCTAAAGTCACATTAAGACCGCGCCAACTCAACTTCGAAGAAAGATTAATACAAGAATTACAAAAAACTAATTTTACAAGAAACATTTGCTGAGAGTGCTTTTAAAGATAAAAGAGAACATGAGAATTGTTTGCCACTTCCATGTGGGTCAAAAAGGTATAATTGATGAGATGAGATATTTAATGTTATTTTTAAGCTGTGCACCGTCTAAAATTATCATTGTTTTATTATTCGTGTCAAATATTTTAAATTGTAGAATTTTCGTGCAAGTCCATAGCACTGTCACCTGTGTACGCATTGTAAGTGAAAGTCGCAAAATATTTGAATGCTTTTGCTCCTGCCGAACTAACAACAGCTGACTGAACAAGTTTTATTGGTCTTGCACTTAAATTGTGAGTGCTTTTTAGAAGCAATGAAATAATTTTCCTTTTAAGACATAGGCAACATGGTGCTATGCTGCAATGTCAATTGTAGAGAAATTTGGTAAAAATCCCCAAGTCGTTTCATCTTATTTACGTTCAAATGCTATTATCTTAAANCATCCCCTACAAGGCGTTTCATGTTATTTAAGTTCAAATACTATTATCTTAAATTGACACTAGCTTCTTCGGCTACTATATAGTCAGGTGTGAGATAGACATTGAATAAGNAGTCGTTTCATCTTATTTACGTTCAAATGCTATTATCTTAAATTGACACTAGCCTCTTCGGCTACAATATAGTCAGGTGTGAGACAGACATTGAAAAAGCAGAATACAGATTTTGCTATCTGTCTTGGCAACGTCTGTCAGCCTCCTCTCGTTTGCGCAAGGATTAACGCGATTCCCACGCAAACGCACATGATAAAAAATTTATGTCACAAATTAATACTTTCAGCAGCATTAAATTCTAAAAAAGCATGAAAAAAAATTTTATTAACGAATAATTTTTTATAAAAGACAAACATTTACCAGTCTACTTTGGTCAAAACATCAATGAGTGCTCGAAAATTTCGTACACGAGCTTACTTAAATGCAGTTAAATGAACTAATTTATTTAANTCGCTAAAACATCAATGAGTGCTCAAAAATTTCGTACACGAGCTTAGTTAAATGCAGTTAAATGAACTAATTTATTTAAAATTAATTAATGAAATAAAGGCTATAAGCGCAGCTGAAGTTTGTTTGTTTGCCTTAAACTTAACAGCCTAGTTGCGTGATGGAGAAGAGAACAAAATGCATTTTTTAAGGCTTGATATGTAGTCAAAGAAAATATCTGTACAACACAGCGTATGAGTAATATGTATTTTAAATGTGTTAATCAAGTTTTACAACCTAAAATTCAAAATTTTGCATTATTGAATATTTTTCAATGCAACCATTTTTTAATTTTTTGAAGTCCAGTTTTTAATAGAGAGTAAGATTAGAATACGGATAACCTTTTCATATTTCTTTACTCATCGAGGATATATGCCATTTACTTATGAAATATGCAGTGCAAATATTTGTCGCCCATTGCATTTTTTTCCGTGTCTTGACACTTCAATAGCCTTTATACAACCAGCTCAGAATTAAAGTTATCAAAACGCTACTATCGAGCACATGTAGCAAACGTAAAATAATTAAAATAGTTTGGTGTATCTTCAGCACGCAGGCATGTTCCAAGGCTTTCAGATGTTAAGACGAGAATACCTATATCGAGAAGGGGTGAATGCTTATGATTGTTCACGTCACATTCACAGATTTTATTGATTTGAAATTTGTTCAAATTTTTAGATTTGATTTAAAATAATTTTTTTTTCCACAATAATTAAAGACCATAGAAGATTTGGCTGAAGCTTTAAGGCTGACAAAAGACACTGTTCTGTAAGGGTGTTATAAAAAATAGATCAAATTAAAAATTTAATTCTAACCTATTTTGAAAAAGGCATAGCTTTTTTAACCTTCAGCTCATAATATACAAAAAAAATTAAAACTGATATCGATTTTATAAATTAGCAAGGACAAAAGCTGCCCAAAATTGTACCAACGACAGAATATTGAAGCTACAGCGCAATAACTGTAATTAATTGTTTTTCCTTGTTTGATTTTGAAAAATGATTTTGTAGCAACAATTTTGCATCTCTAACTTTTTTTTTTTGTATTTTATAGAAGGCAAACACCACAATAAACTTAAAAACTAATGACCGTAAATGTAAAAGTAAAATTTTCTTTTCTTTCAAAATCAAATTTTGATCAAATTGCTCTTAACAAATTAAAGAGAATAAATTCTATTTCCTGATATTGAAAACCACAGTCCACAAATTAGAAACACTTGTCACTCCTTCTGTGCATAAAGGCCTTCTCTTATATTTTTTCTGTTATCTGTTGCTGGTTATGCAGTGTTCAACGTGGCTTTCAGAGCTGCTCTCCGCTGCAGCATTGGGCAACGTCAATTTTGCATGAGCTTGTCTCGGCGTCTGCGTTCTGGAGGGAACAAACTAGTGCAATTCTTGCTATGCCACCACGTAATATTCACGTGTGGCCATGTGCAATTTCTTGTGAGAGCTTACAGGAGTACTTCGTGCTTAATGATGTCGGTTGAGCACATTCGCCGTATAAACTGTATGAATTTGGCACTGATTCAAATGTTATCTACTGATGATACCAACTTGTGTTACTTAGGCTTGCTACGCTATCGAAGTTTTGATTTTGCATAAGCAAAAAAGTCAAGGACTTTAACTGTCGCGCTTTTGCATTTGAGAATGTTACGCGATATTGACCTACGGTGCTGAAAGCTGCTTTGGCTTTCTTGATTCTGTTTTTTACATTGTCTTTTACATCTGGAGCGCCTGCCAAGATAACCCTTAAATAGCAGTTCACTGATTTTTTTCTTTTTATTTTTTAATATCTGCTTATTCTCCAAAATAGCTGCCTACTTGTGGATGTCAATTTTTAGTCTGCAATTCCGAACATAAATTACAAGCTGATTCACTTTTTTCTGCATGTCTGTAAGCTTGTGGCATTGGTAGCAAAAGTTTAGCTTAAACGTTCACTCTCACGTACTGCGAGCTTGTTTTGGTAAAGCGTCCGAATCAAAATTACTCTTAAAAATTGTTTTTTTTTTCAGCGCATTTCAGACTGCATCACTTTTAATTAGTTAATGAACTCAAATGCAATTTGAACTCTTTAAAGACTTAAAAAAGACTGCAGATTTACCGACTCGTATGTGCTAATTGATGACTGTGCACATCATCAAAATTTCAGCTTTAAAAGATTTTTTGCAAATGGCGAGCAATAAAAATTCGCTTTGTAGAAAGCTACCTATGTTAATTGCGTTATTCTACAGAGGGATTTAAACAGATTTTATTTTTATTTTATTTCAAATAAAATATTTTCGAATGTTGAAGGCTTAAGCTTCATAGCTGGAGCATTCAATTGCAGCTTCGACTTATTTCGTAACAAGATGTGGTCCACGCTAAATAAGCTATTTGTCTCAACTTTTTGTTGAGCGGTATAAAAAGAATTTAAAATGAAGAAAACATTGTTTCAGTACTAGTCAACAATTGCTACATCACAGTTCCGGCAATTTCACTTTCCTCGACGTATATACTTTAACGTAAATGCTACTGATTTCAACTTTGCTTGCTTTTAAATTTTTTTTTTCATTTCGAATTTTTTAATACACTCTAGTAAATTCCAATCTTTTCAATTTGCGTAAAATGTTGCGCACTTATACAAAAAAACTTTTTAATAATTTTATTTTTTATTCATTATAAGCCTTTGCATTAATGTAACACCAGGTATACAGACGCACAACGGACGATAGCAACATTAAGTAAAAAAAAATAAATATAGAATTTCATTTGAATAAAAAGTTTAAGCAACAACAGGAATTTAATTAAAATTTAAACAGTTAACAAAAAACAGCTGCAAAAGTAATTACAAACGGAACGTAAAATTTTTCGTGAACGCTTTATTTTTTAATGCAATTAATTTTTGTGAATAATAAAGCGATACAAAAGCAATATTAAAAAATAAGTAAGGAAAAGCCATTGTAGCTGAATGCTCGGCTAAATCTTGCCTGCGAAAATGTTAAATCAATAATGTGGCCGAAAAATGCAGCCTAACATAGTTTTTGCATGAAAATGTTCAGTTTCAAATTTGCCAAAAAGGCTCACCCATTATTTATTCAAGCGATTTTTTATTAAGAAAGCACTGTTGATTCGTTAGAGTTTTTGTGCAGAGCTCTTTTCGACAAGCTGATTGTGCCGTATACATTCTTGCGATGCAAAAGTATGTGTGTGCCTTTGGGAATATTAAATATGTTTTGCAGCAGGGTCATTTTTAAAGTAAATTGAATTCATTTTATTTGACAAAACTCTCTGTGCTATGGCGTTAGGAAAATCAGCTCCCTTCCTTTTCAACGAAGTGCTTCTTTTTGGTAAAATAGCAAAAATGACGCATCTGTGCTTTTATAGTGCAGTCGATAAAATGTTTAACTATAAGCTGGCAGCAAAAGCGCTAATTTACTTGTCACTTAGGCACTATCATAAAGGCAATTTATAATTCATAGCGTCTAGCTAAGTATTCCCAAATAGCAACTATTAGTGCTTAATTGCCTGCATTGAAGGGCATACTTATTGAATTCATGAATGAGTTTAATAAAAGTAACGTTTATAGCTTGAACACGCGATGTTTTTGGTTAAAGTCCCTGAAGCTATTAATTCAATTAATGAACTTCATTGATTAGGCACTTGCTTTCAAATGAAAAATTTTAAGAACATAATTACATAAATAGTAGTAATTTACCGATAAATTGCAGACACTATGTCTAAATTGCACAGAAGAGTATTTGAAATGATTTTTTTTTTTTCAAAGTCCAGCAATACATTTAGTATATCTTAAAAAAAATCTTACAAATTATGTCATGCCCAAAATGCAGCAATGAAATAGTGCAGCAGAATTAATAATTAAAAATATCAAAAATTTAAAATACATTTGCATGGATTTTGAAAATTAACTACAATATTTAAGTAAAAGGATCTGAAATAAAATCATTGGACTCCTTGATGTCAGTAATGCAGGATTGTTCTTTTATATCTTTCGTAGCTTGTTGGTATTTGACTGCATGCACTGATTAGCTAGCTATCAATTAAAAAATAAATAAAATTTATGTAAAAATGCCACGTTCTTAAGCTCAAGTGGAAGTTGAGGTACTGAAAATTGTAAATAAAACTACTATGTTCGGTATTACTTAATTAAATATTCCGTAAAGTATCATAACTACATCATAACGTCTATAATGTTCGAAACTTTATTGAATAAACAATACATGTGTACAGAATTATCCTTGAGATGATAAGTATGTCACATTGCTGCTATTGAAACATGGTTTGATTCATTTGAATATGCAAAGATTAATGCTATTGCAGAACTTGTGTTCATACCTGAATTTAGTATGTGCCAGTGTTCTCCAATTTTGATTTCATTTTGGCCATCCTAAAGAGATGTACAACATCTAAATTTTACTTGGCGTATGCACACCTAAAATTTCAATTCCAAATTTTGTAGGTTTCAATTAAGGTGGTTACAGAAACTTTTAAAGTTATCACTTTGGTAGTCATCTAGCTACTTCCCTACATATTGATTAAACTTTTACCTTTCTGTAAAATACGAGGCAATTGATTTGCTTTTTTATTTTAGCTTATATACATTTGCTTTGGCCAAAGCTGAATTTGTTTCCATTTTCTTATTTCATGTCATTGCAAAAACTAATATTTACACGTTCATATAACGTGGCTGTTCGTAAGTTATATTAGCTTTGATTGAACTTAAGTCCTCAGACAAAGTCATGCTTCAAACTTTTTCACTTCACTTGAGTTAATGCATATGTGCCCAAACTGAAAGCTCAAATGAAGACTTTATATGAAATAATTTTATAATTTAATTTTTATGAAAACGCTGGCAGTGTAAAATTCTTGGCAAGAAAAACTTGCTAAAAAACCCACATTAAATTGTCAAATCACAACTTTTAAAAAATTCTTACGGCAAGGTTAAAATGTCAGCTCCAACGCCGAAATATAAACTTTTCTTTACCTGCGAATTCTTTTTTTTTTTTCCCTAGATTGCAGTCTATAAACATAAATCAAATTTTTATTATTAATTTTTATTACGAAGAATAAAGGTAATACATCACAACCACACAACCTCAACCATTTCAATAAAATTTCGAAGTCACCACAGCTAATTGTCTCCCGTTGTTAGACGAGACCTTTAGACCATTAAGTCGAGTCTTGTATTTTCAAAAAAAAGTTGCCTATAACGGCTAGTTTGCGCAGCTAATCCAGTGGTCTTATAAATCTATTCGATATGCGAGAGCTTCTTTTGCAACGTATGTTATTCCTAGAATAATCGTTAAGCAATGCTTCCTTGGAAAATCACAATAAAAGATTTCTTTACGAATATCCATTTAAAGGCACATTTGCTTTGCGCTTTCTGCTTGCTTTGCTGTAGTCGGTAAAAAAAAAAAAATTTTGTAACATTTCAATAAATTAAGATCCTTCAAATACTTAGTACATTAATATTTCTTCAACAAACGCTATAATATTGAATAATTTATGAATATAACTCGCATCGCGACTTAAGAGCCAATTTGAACAATTAAAATGAAACTTTGCAGAGGAAATACAAAAATAGTGTGCAATTGTGAAGGCTACTGTTCTGCAAAAAATTAATTTATATAAATACATTTAGAATATTACACTCTATACTCTTGTACAAGAATCGCAAATAAAGCTTCTGATTTTTATTTTTAGTGTAAATGAATCAACAGCAAATAGCTCTCTGCGTTGTCTGAATAAAAAATTAAATATTTCTTGCTATGATTTTAGCTTAAAGTTCTCTTTGTTTATCATTGATTCCTTTGCTTAGTAAAATTTTAATCCATATTTATTTTTGTTTGTTTTTATTTGATTATTATGATTTTCAGTTCATATATGAGACGGTAAAATTTGTTGCAATTTGACCAGCTTCGCCCTAGAAAATTATCATGTCGAATCTGCCATTCCCTACGTTTAACCCTTTCTTCAACTGTTCATTCCTCTGATATTTCCACTGCCCGTCGAAAAATCTACAGAAAACGATTTGCGCTTCATTAATCAAAATGAGTTTTGTGACTTGACAGAAAAATTACTGCGCCAAGAATGGATTTGATTGCGAGTTTCGTAACATTGCAAGCACTTGCTATTGTTGTAAAATTAGCCACACAAACACACAGAGGTCGCAAAAATGTTTCAGTTTTGTTAACAAGAAACGAGAACATTCAAATTCTTAAAATTGTCAAAATCGTTTCCACGTTACGCTAGTACACACGTATAGGTGGCGTGTGACGCATAATAATAAATATTAAAAAATTACTATTAAATTGTATAATTGCAAAACATATAGAAGAACTTTCAGAGCATAAAAATGGCTTAATTAAATCAACATTAAGGATACTAGTACTATGACTAAATATTCAAAAAGGAGCATCCTATACCAAAGAGATCATTAAAATTAATCTACGTAACTGAAAGTTACTTAATAATGTGTAAAGATCAAACAGAAAGATGTTCTTGATTCGATCCATAA
Source organism: Ephydra gracilis (assembly GCA_001014675.1). Taxonomy (NCBI): domain Eukaryota; kingdom Metazoa; phylum Arthropoda; class Insecta; order Diptera; family Ephydridae; genus Ephydra; species Ephydra gracilis. The sequence goes on from JXPQ01002246.1 coordinate 11,852, forward strand.
TAGAGGAAATTCCATGTACTACTTATGGAGTCTTATTAAAACTAATTCACAAATAGCGAGAATGTCCAATACAAATTATAGAATTATGTTATTCCAAAGCATTTATAACGCTGTCTTAAGATTCACAAAACGACTTTATTGGAGCAGCTTTAAGAATACAGAATGATTAAATTTTAAAAATAGTGAAACAT
>JXPQ01002297.1:37933-48737 GCA_001014675.1 Ephydra gracilis
TAAAATTGAACAAGATTGGTTTGATTTGAGGTATAGTTTGTATAACAACTTGGGAGTCCGAATGAATTTCTAGATTTTTGGTTGTTTTCGTAGATATGCTTTTTGAGATTTATATTCATTTTAGTGTTAAATGAAAGTGATTCTACCAAAATTGCTCAAGAATTGCTGGATTTAATTTTATAGCTATTATTAATTGTTGCATTAAACCTAGTCAACCTGATTGATTTTCTTCTATAAAAAACTTGTTTTTGAATATATCCACTTGAAAATTTATATTTTAGTTTAATTTTAGGGAAGAACTGTTTGTAGAGGAAACGGCCAACATCGATTGGGTCTAACTTATACTTCAATTATCATTAGAAATTTCCGCATTTAAAATATTTTGGCTTTTCTTTGATTTATTTTTGAAGTAATAGAGTAAATCAGAAATTTGTAATGGGTTGTTTTGCTACTCTTAATTCAATATATTTGAGATTTTTAGATTTTCTTTCATGAACTTGACTTACCATCTATGCAATTAAGTACATTAAAAAATATATATAAAAACTCTCTGAACGCTCCAGTTTGCAGCAGGCCTGGTGTATGCTTGTTTTTATTTTATTTGTTGTTTCATAATTGTTTTAAGATCCATTTGAAAAGAAAAGGAGAAAAAATGCAAATATTTTTAGCAGACGTAAGCGCGATCAAAGGGAGTACTCATGTGTTTGCTGCCGTCGCATTAAATTTAATGTGCATCTCCCACACATATGTATATACATAATTGACAAACATACCTTGTATGTTCAGTTTGGCATGCTTTATGTTTTGTTTACGTGGAAAGCGAAATTCCACACACACTAAGAAATGCATTTACTAATTCCTTATTTTAGAGTAATAAAAACAATGTTTGTATTTTTGAAACACAACCATTGCTACAAAGAAAACATTAAACCAGCATAAGATAAACCAAAAAAAAAAAAAAAAAAAAAAAANTATTTATTTTGATTCGAAATTGAAAAGACATAATTTAAGCTATTTTAACAAAAAATCAAATATCAAAAAAAAAAAAAAAAAAATATAAATAAATAAAAATTTAGGTAATTAACACCAATACCGCTGGAGATATTTCTATATGGAGTTCAAAATGAATCATGCATTTTTGTATACCAAGTTTTTTTCACTTTCATTAAATAATTGTTTTATTAATTATGCTCTATTGTGATTTATGATTATAAAATAATGCTTGATATATTTTTAAGGAATTGTATACAAAAAGTTTTAAATTTTTTTTCCATCGGTGCTCATTCGTTCACGTTTTTAAATGCTCTCTTATCATTAAGACTGAATAGATAGCTAACTACTTGATCATAATAAACAGAATATATACACACAAATTAATGAAAAAAAGTGATGCAAATGTACAATTGAAACAGTATGGGTTTGAGGGGAAAATTTTGTGATGAAGTCACTGCAATAAGTGTATTCTGAGTACACCTGAAAATTAAAACTCAAATTTCTTTCAATATTCGCAATGGGTATAATTAATAGTTGGTTTCCAGTACGGCGTCTAATAAAGATAAAAACTATGCTTGATAAAATTGGGTTTATTGATCAAAATACTTGACTTCGAGGGTGATACAGCGATTATAACGGTGAGGCAATTTTTCTTTACCATTTTTAAGTACATTTTAACATTAACATAGGCCTCAGTTTAAGCGATTACCTCTTCATCAGTGCTAAATTGCTATCCAGCGAGCATTGTGTTGAGGTCTGAGAAGAAGAAAGAGCCTGTGGGGGCCAGACCTGGCGTGTACAATGGATGCGGAAGTAATTTGAACCAATTGCAAGGAATCTTAGGAGGGTTGTCTTTTATTTTGTAACACGGTGTATTAGAGTGAAGAAACAGCATTTTCATTTTCATCAAATGGGATCGGTTTTTCGTGAGGACTTCCTTCACATGTTGCATTAACGCTAGGTCCACCACAAAAAAAAAAATTAATAAATTAATTTAATTAATTATCACTTTGCCAGCCTTTTTGCTTTTACTCGCTTCCGAGTTGATTTTCTATGTGCAATCGAATCCGATGCCGCTTGTCTGAAAGGTGATGTGAAAAGATGGAGCCTAGTTTGATCCATTATCACATAACTACGCATAAGCTCAGCTTTGAAATGTTTCAACCGCTTCAAAAACACTGCTAATTGTAAGGTCGTGCAACACCCACTTTGCACAGTGCTCTTGCATATCCATAAAATCATCCGCGATACGTCCAGCATGTTCCTTTGATATCTTTATAGTCTCGCTATCTCTGTCAACTCGACTCTGCGGTCAACCGAAATTATTTTGTGGACTTTTTTGATGTTTCCGTAGGTAACAACTTCTTTAGAGCGTTCATGTATCGATGCTCATTTCACTTCGTTTCAACCTAGCGAATTACCTTTCATTGGTTAACTTCGCTGATGCCAGGTCCGAATAATGTTTATCAAGCCAAGCATTGGCTTCAATAGTACTTGTTTCGGAAAAGCAATGCTTTATTAAGACACAAAATTCTTTTTCATACATTTTCTTTAAGCAAAAAAGCAGAATCTAAATTTAATTACATTAATAGTCTGACTTTTCTTCAAAAATGCATATGCATTGGATTTTATTTTCTTCGGGTCCCGCCNATACATATGCATTGGATTTTATTTTCTTCGGTTCCGAGCCGATTCTTATGTTTTAATAAAAGGGTTATTCCTTGCTCCAGATTCATGTGATGTGAAGTAAAGAAAGTGACTTATGTATTGNTTTCGGAAAAGCAATGCTTTATTAAGACACAAAATTCTTTTTCATACATTTTCTTTAAGCAAAAAAGCAGAANGTAACAGTTGGGCTGAAAAGTTCTTGGGCTAATATAGAAACAAAAATACAGGCTAAGCTATCTCGATCGTCTTCAGTTTCCGGCCTGTCAAAATTATTTTGTGCACTTTTTAGACNGGATCGTCTTCAGTTTCCGTCCTGTCAAAATTATTTTGTGCACTTTTTAGACGTTTTCGTGAGTCACAGGTTCTTTAGGGCGTCCACCTAGCTAACCAAATCTCAATGGTTGTATTCTTGGGTGCTAGGCCCCAAAAAATGTTTATCAAACCAAGCATTGGCTTCAATAGCATTTATTCGCCGAAAATCAATGCTTTATTATCATACGAAATTCTTGCGCCAGCTGTGATTTAGCTTACGAAACTTTTCAGCCCAACTGTTGCATTTGTGACTGATTTGTCTGTATTATTTTTTTCGTTTGGTGAATTTGAGTTGTGTTTTCACTTATTCACATTGTTTAGGTTCCATGCATTTAACACAATAAAGGAACAGTTGCAATTTTTAACCATATGAGCTCATCAATGACAACGCCTATATTGTAAAATCTTCAATCTGGCATTGGCTTCTTCCGTCTTGTCATTTTGATATGCTGTTTAATTTATTTTTAGAATATCTTCAATGGACTGGCTAATTTTAAAAATAACCAAAATTGTTACATTACTGACATGACATGACAGTGTGCGTAGTATTTGTTACCGTTAAGTTTAGCTCCTGTCTGATTTCTTCTGGAGTCGTATTTTGTTAATTACCTCGTCACATTACTTTTATTTGTGTGAATTCCTTTGGGATGAATTTCAAATAATAAAATATGAATTGGAGTAAATTCCTTTAGTGTTACAGTAATTTCTCGATGTTTTTCACGAAAATTATAAGATTTAAATTATTAGATAAATAAAAAAAAATCATTAGATAAATTTTGAATGTTGAAGTAACGTTAAGCGCCTTTATGTACGCGTATGTAAAACATTTTAATGCTATCCTCGACTCATGAACCTCTTAGAATTGGAGTATGACGTCGAGAATAGGCCAGTAAAAAGGCTATTTATATAACCTCAAAAGTCAGAATCGCTATAAAATAACAAATTCAACTGAAAGCTATAGTTTTGCAGGTTTTAGAGGACAAACTCATGAATAGACTTTCCTTTATAAATTTGAAGATATATTATCTTGATAAAAAAGTTCGCAGAAGTTATTAAAGAAATTAGAAAATCGAGATGACAAATCAAAATAGATTTTGTCCTCCTCCAAGTGCTCTCCATCGACTGTAATGGACTTATGCCAACGTTCAAAATCCTCAAAACGTTTGTTATAATTGGCTTGTGGTATCGCCAACGGAGTCATCGTCCATTTTTCGTTCCAGTTTACGGCATAGCAAAAAGTCTCAAGAAGATAATCTGATGAATTAAATGGCTGTTGGAGGATATTTATTTCGTTTTTAGCAAAAAGTAACGTATAGTGATGGCATTGTGCGTCGGTGCAAAATTCACCAGTTGTGTGCCGACAAATTATTTGACGAACTTGCAGAAGGAATTCATGATACGCGACACCGTTGAAATCCATTGAAACTGTGAGCATCGCTTTGGTTTTCGATTTCAAAGGACGCAGTTCTTTTGGTTCATTAAAATTCCGCACAAGCCATTTCCTCGCTTGACTTTTGAATTGCGTGTCATACGTGTTATAAGTCCACGTTTCGTCTCCAATAGTGATCCGTCTAACGAATTTTGTATTGGATTTACCCTTGGTAATCATGCCTTTTGGGATATCAAGGCTATCTCTTTTCTCCACTAAATGCGAGTCTTTCGGCACCAATTTTGCAACGACACCTCTGGCGGCAAATCATTAACCAAGATATCTTAAAGATATCGAAAACCATGACCAACTCTTTTGCCTTCGCTCTAATGGTCGATTTGCGTTGATGTTTTCGTCGATTTCCGATGCCAATGGCCTCCCATTGCGTGCATCATCGTTACAGATCGTTCACGGCTGCATAGGCCTTTTTAAACCGTCACTCGGACAAACAACTGCTTTCTTCAGCGCATCGTTTTCCGACATTACCGTTGCACCATTAAAAAATTGTTTAACCCAATTTTCAATAAGAATACAATGTTGCAAACGCAAATGTCTGAATTCAGACGAGCTATCGGGCTAAAAATTTCATAGAATATCAATGACAAAGTCAATGAGAATTCGAATCAGCTGACAGAGACCGCAACGCGAACATAATTCCACGAATTATTTCGTCAAGTAGTACTCATTTTTATCGTTAATTTCCATTGAGAGCAACATATATAAAATTAAATAAATATCAGTTTAGTACTTGCTAAATGGTAAGTCGAGGATTTGCTATCTTTGTAGACTTTTTGTTATACTAAATTCGTAGATATTGCAATTATAACAAATCAAAGTAATTATATATTGTCATAACAATATGTATTATCTAAAGCTTATCAGTCTGCATTGAGTTACGTATAATGGTGTGCNCAAGCATAATATCTAAAATTATCAGCTCATCAGACGTTGTCTACGATGCTACTGATAACGATTTTATATGCAAATCGCTTATAATAGTATCTAAAGCTTATCAGTCTGCATTGAGTTACGTATAATGGTGTGCTATAAAATTTGGATGAAACAGTGGAGGTGGGTTGTCCCCAATATACATGGTGAGTATGTGTGTATTAACATTTAAGTTTTTGAGGACAAATACATTAATCAATAAAAAAAAAATATATATATTGTGTATTTATATAATAAAATAAATAATCGCAGTTCAGTACAATTCAATGTTAATATTGAAAATTGATTTTTTCAGCATCTAATTATAAAAAAATAATTGTTTTAAATTTCATAACATGAACGAGTTTCCACTCTTATCAGTTAGAGACAATACACATAACGCAACTGAATGCACTTCACGTGATAACTAAGTGGTCTATGAAATAATCACTATTAAAATATTTGTATTTAGGTAACTCATCGAACACGAAAGTTCAATGCAACAAAGCCTTTAAACGCTATAATCATATTAAGTCTGATTTCATTGTGACCCATTAAAAAGTATTGCAGATGCAGTGTTTGCTAAAGGAATAAATGCAACTGCATGTTGATTTTAAAATGTTTAAAAATAGTACAATTTGCTTTTGAAAAATCGTTAAAAATTCACATAAAATGAAGTAAAATATGTAATCAGGGAAAAACATTACTGCAGAAATTTAATTGTCTTGGGCACTTTTGAGTTTTCCTTGCGTGAGAATTAATTCAATGCTTAGTAGAATTGCAGTACCGATTGATATGATACTTTTGAAATTCATAAGGTAAAGAAATTTCAACTCTCGATTTTTATTGAAATTCTAGGAATTGTTGTTATTTAGGAAACTCCATTTGTTGCAATTAAGTGTGTGAACATGGAATAATTTAACGTAGATTAAAGTTGTTGGTAGCATATGGCGTGAATTTTCACAAGCATAAAATTTCGGTGTTTTCACTAAGCATATGTCGGACTGAAAAATTGTATATTTCTTAAATATCTCAATAAAGCCAGAAACTCAAGTTATATTAAATATTAAAGGGGTGTGTGGCACTCAAAAGGCAACCTGTCTGCTTGCTCAAACCATTTAAGGCCCGCATTATCCTTATAAGTCCACTCACATGGGTATGGGCCAAATCTGCTTGTATTGTTTGCTTACCCATGGTTTACCGAGGATAGTGCACCAATATGCATGGGGTAAAAAGCGAAAGCGAACGTCTAAACGTACTCATCATGTGTTAAAGCAGTGCACTGGCCTTGGAAACTGCTTTGTGAAATACCTAACCAATGAGTACCGCCAGAATGGCACGAATATGGACTGATTCTGATGATGACTTCTTAGCAAACCGTTTAAATGATTATGTTTATGTGTTGGGTGTATACACATCGAGTGTGTAATCTCATTGCAGAGCAGTTGTTATTACTCAGAAGAAAAATGTTCTTAGCGATGACACGACAAATGCGACTGCAGTCTAAGACGTGCGATGGCGAGAGTTTAAAGCGAAAGAACTGCGATATCTATTAAAGTGGTCATGTTTCCATGTAGGCATTTGACTGCAGCTTTATAAAAAGTCATAAGCCATTTTAGCCAGACTTGTATTAACGCTCCAACAAATGATAAAAATGGCGCTACCAAAGATGACTTACACCAAGGACTTTATAGTCGCTATGGGGAATTTCCGGTAGCAGGTGTTAAAATCATTATTGGCTGCCTGCAGATAAATAGAGTTGTAATTTAAATTACTCCTTCTTGATTGATGGGGAATATGCGTCAATGACTTAAGCTACGCGTACTTTAAATGGCTTCACATCAGTTCCAATCAATTCCTTGTCGCTGTCAAGGTAAGAATGCGCTTTCACGAAAGCAGGACTATACACAACGTAGCGCAACGCAATCTTCACATTCAGCTGATTCAATTTCTAGAGACTGCAACCACCGCCTTGACGAAATTTTGCCTCAAACTTAACGAGCATCCGATGTCAGCATGCAGTGGCATCACATCACAGATAGTCAGCAAAATGCTGCTTGGTTTCCGTAGAGTGCAGGAGCTCATGTAAAATAATTAAGGTTATGGGCAAACAGTAAAAGAGAGGGATGTTGTGTACCACTCTATACATTCTACATACGAGAGATACCCCACCTCTTTAAAATATGGGGACCACAAAGCTTGAATCCAGTCTTAGTACTCTCTGTCCTGTACTGAAGAAGGCTTATGCAACAAACTGCCTCAACTATGTTGACATTAGCCTTGTAAATTTTTGCATTTGAATTCTGGCTCATGTGCTGTATGAACGACTAAAGCGAGCGTGTTATTTGATAAATATGTCATCAATCCGATCTTCGGATCGCGTCAAAACTTTTCGAAGATCATGAAAAATCATATCGAAGTGCACCATTTGTTGCATTAGCGAATTATTCACTGAATATTAAACTTCTTTACTCGTTCCGTACATTGCTTTTTAATCAAAAATTAATTTGGAAATTTTTTGGCCCAATCTCAATTGAATCAACCACAAATTTCACACGCAAATCTAATTGCAATTCCGCAATCGCGATGAAATTGGTACATCCCGTTTGAGAGATATCATTGGACTTGATTTAATACAAAATCGTGACAGCAATCAAAATAAGTCAATCAGAGTTTATTTTTATGTTTACGGCATAATGAATGTGATAAAATATTTTCATGACCATGATTGTTATTCCAAATGAATTAAAGCAAAGCAAAGCATATCACACTGTCAGCCTAAATCGAATGTTACTTTCTTATTTGCTTTTATTTTAATATATTATATATTACGATATGTCGTTGACTCCCCATATTTGATATTGTTTGTCCCTTCAGTGTATCTGAAGGTACAATTTGTTTTCGATTTTTTGAAGTGATAAGCATGTATTCTGTTTCTCAATCAATTAAAACTTTTTTAAATGAAGAAAAATAAAAGTCATATGTATGAACCCATTTGATTCGTAATTAATTGGTTATCATATACGTCGCCAATGCAATTGCAAAGTGAACATTAGTTTTGGTCGTACGTTTATAACACAAAGCACGAATGATCGGACACCTATCAAAATTCAGCAGCCCCACAGGAATTGGTCTAACCATGTCCTTTCGATTGTCGGCAAGCAAAAACTATATTTGCCAAATTTCGCATAAAATTTGTATGCAAAAATGTTTGATCAAAGCCAAAATTAGTCAAGATCCGCTCAATATTCGAGTACTTCTAGCACCCATTTTTAATCAAAATATGAGCCTTACGGAACTGGCAGCTCTTTAGGTTGTCATTTTTTCAATAGAATTGAGGAATTAGTTTGGATTTGAAAGCGATTTTTGAAACACACATGCATAATTGCGTGAAAATTAGAGGTGCCTCCATATCACATATGTGGTTCGAAAAAAGAGTTTCAAGCAAAATTAGCCATAATCAGCAATCCAATTAAATAAAATTTCATCATATCATGAGTGATCCCATGGGATATAAAAAGGACGAAATTTTCTAAATAAGATTGATTTATTTATTTTCTCCATATTTCTAAGCAAAAGAGATATGACAATTAAAAACATGACACCTAAAGAAATGCAATGAAGCTGCGGTATGGATGAATTAAAAATTAAGGCAAATGGAAGGCACCTCCCAAATACCTGTGGGGTCCGAGAACATGATTTTAAGCAAAATAAGCCACTTAACAATTAAATTCGAAATTCCTTAATCATTGATTACATATAAATATTATTAATTCGTTTACTAAAAATTTAGCTTAATTGAATAGAAAAGAGATTAGGTTCACGAATAGGGTTTTTTTTATTATTACAATGTTTTTTTGTTTTATTTTTTATTTTTTTAATCTCTCTGACTTGTCTGTTTTCCATAATTTCGAAGCGAATTGTATCACACTGCAACCGTTACGTGCCTGTAACATTCTTACTGGTTAATATAAATATTAAATAAGATTTGTTATTATGACACCTAAGTAACTGTGAATGTACGTCAAGACGCATCCCTTTTGGGGATATGAAGAATAAAAACAAAAAACTTGCACATACGCATACAGTTTTAGCAGTGTGTAATGCCTGTTCCAAACATAAACCTTTACGCAAAACAATACAAGAACAGTCTTAAAATAAAATTGTTTGACAATAAAAGAGTGAATGACGAGAATATCTGTTCGGACGTACAATTGCACTTAAAAAGCAGTTCCCGATGATTGTAAGTTAACAATCGTGACATTGGGAATCACCATTTCGTTCGCTAACTCACATACTGACTGACTTTTTATTAACATTCCTATAGTTATTTTTTAATTAAGTATTTTATCATATTTATTTTTATGTGTACACTCTAAATGTTGTTTTCGCATCGAATGCAAATGCGAGTATTTCTTTTCAATGGAAACTTTTGAAAAGTAAGCAAAGTAAATCTGAATGCTTTGGGGGTTTCCAAAGATTATAAATTACTGTATTTTAATATGCGAAATATTTCTTTAATTGTTATTGTTTTTCGGTGCATTTATCCATTTTGAAATTAGAATTTCTCTTGATGCGCTTAGTTGCAGTAAGAGTATGCATTAAATCAGTTTGTATTAATATTCAAAAACTAAGACCTTAAAACAGCAAATTACTTAATTTGATGAATTTTTGGAAAATCTGTTAAGTTTTATATTATAATTTGCAACAAGTTTTACACGAAGCTTTAATTTTTATTTATTTTTTTTTTTGTCTCAGTGTGATATGACAATAATTAAATATGAGTCATAATAATTAAAGCGATACTATTTCATTCGCAATAGTTATTATGCCCTTCATGCAAAGGTTTATTCCGTTCATGTCAGGTTTACGAAAGGTTAAAGTTTTAAACACATGAAGGCAAGGAATATGTTGCATGCAGGCATAAGATGTTATTGTGACATAAAGCTCATCTTTCGATAATCATAAGCTAAGTCTCAGTCAGCAAATACTTCACTGTGCATTCATTCATGTATGCTATATTATCAAAAAGATTTTGAAAGAGATAACAACATAATTTACTATTTTTCAAATTTAGTTTGAATAAATGTGAAACTGTTTGTAAAAGTCAAATTGTTTCGACGCAAATTATAGTTCCATAAACAAGAAACGGGCTCAAATGACGTATTCAACGTTCAACTGCGCCACAGCTAAAATAATGTTTTGGTTCCTATTGCGCGAAAATATATTTTTCTGTTTTTTAAAAATTTGAGCAACAGAAACATGTAATTTCATATAAACAGATAGGGCTGTAAAGTTTGTGATCGTCATACCGCCCTATAACCCTGCGGGTAACTTATTCAAAATTAAAAAATGTATTTAAAAAAAAATATACTGATAATAATCCATACTCAGGCCAGGCAATGGACAGCCTGAACAATGAACAGAAGTGCTAATTACAGATTAATTTGAGAAAAGCGAGCCCTACACTGTTGC
>JXPQ01002310.1:4796-15121 GCA_001014675.1 Ephydra gracilis
GTTGAAATGATTACGATAAGCAGAAGATTGATAAACGTGAAATTAAAGTTTAAAATATAATAATAATAATAATGAAAATAAAAAAATTCATTTAAAAACGCAACAGCAATTTACAGATAAGTGCAAAACAGCAACAACAACTCTTAGGTAACCTCAAACACAAATTGTTAAGGCAAAGCTTTAGCACTGGCATTGCATTTACACAAGCACTGCCTAGTGCCGCACTGCAATTGATGTAAAATATTCATAAATTTTCTTTTGAACATATTTGCAATTTTTAATGTTAACTTAGTTAAAAGTGAAATTTTAACAGTTTTCAAAATTACTTCAGTTGGCCCAAAAATGACACAAAGCTGCACGTCTTCGCATATAACACAAGTCAAAATTGCTTTCATCAACTTAATATTACTGACTAAAAATTCGCATTAAAATTTATTTATTTCTTTTTACTTGTATCAAATTACAAATTTAATTTATTTGTTGCTTTGTTTTAGCAAAAAAGAATGTGCGTATCGCGGCAAAAATCGTGCCGGAACTGATTTCATTTGCAACCCTTTGGCAGATAATGCAAAAACTTTGATGTTAGGAAAAAATTAGTGAAACAAAATGGAAAAAAAGCAGCGACATAATTTAAGTGAAGGTATTAAATGTAATAAAAAAAGCCATAAACATGGAATAATAACAAGCAGGAGAAGTAGGTTGCAATGACAGCGAGCAAGAGAGAGTGAGAGGCCGTGGACAGGCACCCAACAAATAATAAAAACAATGCAAATAACTACAAAAGAAGACAAAAATATTATAATCATAAAACTTAAAAATAATAATTGTTAAGAAACACAAAAATAATATATAAATTAAAATAATCACAAAACTTATGCACATGGAAAAATGTCAAGTACGACGTAAGCTACGAAGTCTTTGGCTGCTTAGCAAAAGTTTAAGAAGTCCGCTTAAGCAATAAGATAAATTATTTATGTATATTTTAAATCTTAGCAGTCTACATAAATAAGCTGCGAAGGCTATGCAAACAGTGCTACTTATTACCTTACTAAATTGACTATGACTACCTACAGAATCCTGCACCGTTACCCTTGCCCGTTGCTCGCGGTTTGGCACACGTTGCGGATATATTGCGTTAAGACATCGTGCAGTACCTGCTCAGTTTGACTTATATTCGGCTTTCATTGACTGCAACTAGCACCGCACGGCCTCGAATGGTACAGTTTTCCAGCTGTTGATGAATGGTTACGACATGCCAGCGATATCAGCTCTCCAATGAAGCTATCGCATTGTTTTTTCTTTGACTGTATCGATATCGCTGAAGATCGTAGCACGGCTAGGTATGCTAGACCGGATTTTTATCACGCAGTTCATGCTCATCAGTCTTTGAATGCCTCTTTGCTTCAGCGCCGTATAACCAGACCAGTATTATGAACGACTTGTATAAAGGGATTTCTGTTTTCGGAGAGTAGCCTAGACAAATCATTTGTTTTTCGTGGACTTTATGAATCAAATATAAGAAATTATATATACGTAATGCTCTCGGGCAAAGACATACACTGTGCGAATTCCAAAATTGTTCGCGATAGCGGCAAATTTCTTGCTCTCTTTTTCTCATTCGTCATCAACTGAGGGTGTTGTGGGTAAATATATTTCCAGATATTTTTTGGAGAGATATTCTTAAAAAGCGATTGATCGATGTAAGTCTATCAATGAACAAGAAGAGTCGAGTATTTTGAAAGAAAACGTTGTAAATTAGGTTACTCAGCATGTTTTTGAAAAAAATCATAAGTTTGTGAATTGGTTAAACCGCTGCATGACTTAAGAAACCTTCAACGCAACATTTTCTCTTGAATTCTCAAAAAAATAAATTAAAGTACATAAAATACTCATAAAAACATATGCAATAAAAGCGTAATCGGTTTCAAACTTCAGGTAACTCGCTCAGATCTTTTGCCAAGGATTTCATTACAATGCGATTACTCTTCTGCTAGTATTTATAACACAATGTGTTAAATAGCTGAGGGATACAATGTTGTTGGATTTGATCAACTATTCCAGCATAAAATTTATTTGCTTGCCATTGTTGATGGGGCGCACAAGTCTAGTAATCCGTGAATACTAATGCCAATTTAAGTTTGCAAATCTGTTAAGGTACATACAACGCTACTGGCACACTCATTCTATTTGCACACAAAAAATTTTTGTTTTTCTTTATTTTTTATAACCTTAGTCCACTTAACACTGCGTGTACATGAGACACCAACTAATTCTCCAAAAGCCCTCAAAGCGAATATGCTTACTATGCATTGACACGCTTACTTTTTAAGAATTTTCTAAACGCTGTTGACACCGTGCCATAATTGGCACAGATTGCGAAAATGCAATTGCAACAGAAAACAGTAGAATATGGACAATCGTGAGAAATGCGTACAAGTTCACAGAACAAAACAAATCAATAAAATTTTGAAAGGAATTTGTGGTTAATGTAAATGTTAACTAAAATCTTTTAAAGAGATTACCAATTCACCGATAAATGCAAAATTTTCAAATAAAAATATGAAATAAAAAAAAAATTTTTAATTTGTGCAAATAAATTTTGAAATCCGAAATATTTTCTACAATTTAAAACGGAATTACAAAATAAAATTGATTGCGTAAACAGTCGGTTAAGGCCGCAGCTAAAATGCAATAGTTAAAAATAAATGAGATAGTTAAAAATAGACAAATCCCAAAATGACAACTTTTAACGTGATATAAAGAAAAAAGCAATGGGCCTATTTCCCCCCCTTCTTAGACCTCATAGCTGGAATTTANCTTTTAACGTGATATAAAGAAAAAAGCAATAGGCCTATTTCCCCCCTTCTTAGACCTCATAGCTGGAATTTAAGTATATGTAATTTTCAGCAAATTGAACCATATTTTTTTAGACGCACTGACTATTTTTTATACGAACTGAATTCACAAATCAATGTAAACGGTGGCAAAATTGCATGAATTGGACTTCGCGCTGCTTTCACATCTACTGTATTCTCTTGATCTAGCATTCAACGACTTTTTCTGTCTTTTCAAACCGCTGGACAGGAGTTGATGCCGAAACTGAGGCAAGTGTTGAGGTTCAAAATTAGGCGTCATATGAAAATGTTATTAGTACAATGCTTACCAGCTAATATCACTTTGCGCCCTCGAAGGACACTTTATTGAATAATTAAATCTAATTTTAAACACACAACTATTTTTTTAGTTGGTCTACAAACTTTTTAGCGCTACTGTTATGATCATATCATCATATATTTATATTATGGATACGCAAAGTACTGAAAGCAATACCTTCGAAAAAAAAAATTTATAAAATTAAAAAAAGAAAAAAGCAAAATATCACATATTTAAATGTTATATTTTATTTAAAATCTTAAATATTTTTTAGTGAGAATAAAAGAATGAAAGTGGGCATAGATTGTTAATTATACTAGTGCACTACAAACAGAACTATACAATAAGATATGATTATAATATTTTTCAGATATTTTATTTATTTATTTTTTGAACAGTCCCCTTTTACTTCGGCGTGATTTATAACAACAACGGCACTAAGAAAAAGAAAAACAAAAAAAAAAAATAACAGAATGGCAAACATGGCTTACACTAACTAACCGCTAAATAGCAAATTCGCATTATGGAAACTGTGTCCAACAACAATGCCAATATTAATTAATCAAAACAAACACAAAGCAATCAATACAAGAGTAGATAAACAAATGGGAATCTAATGGAAAAAAAAATCACGTGTATAACAAAATCAAATATTACTTAATAATGAGTAATGGGTTGCGTGCCGCGACAAATCAGCAGGCGAAATAGCGCTGCCTGCTATAAAAAATCATTTTTAATAGCTAAAAAATTAAAAAAAAAAAATCTTTTGTGTTAAATTGTTTACTAGGAATGGCTATAACTCTATTGAAGTGCTGGTTATCTAATACAGCAATATGAAATATGAAGAAATACAATATTAAATTTCAAATTCTGATAGAGTAAATATTGGACTGCACTGGTGCATAGAAAATTTGATCAAATCGTGTCGTGCTGTAGAGACTGTAGGAGCCAAAAAAGGCAATACCTGGTACTGTTCTATGATATGGCTCATATTTTCTTCAATTTATAGGAGGCTGAATGTATTTTCTCTGGCGTTTATTACAATAAACTTGTGTTCACTGATCTTGAGAACACTTGTGGCATCTCTTCGGATCATGTACTTTAACTTGATTTGACCGGTGTTCGAGCAATAAATACAAAAAATTTAAATTTATTGAAAGGCTTAAAAAGGCAAAATTTTTGTAATAAAATCCTACATATGAAGGTGTTGCGCTTGTTAATAAATGAAATTGCTCTTGAAATCAGTGAACTGTGAAAAATATAACTTCATTAAATTCTGCAAAAAATAAAGTCACATTAAATGAAAATAAATAAATAAACACACACTAATGCTTACGAAGACAGCAAACATATTGGTTTTATAAAAACCAAAAAAAAATTGTTGCTTTAAAATTTTTGTTAAAATATTTCATACAACGAGCTATGCTTCACACCCACACATGGAATATTATCAAAAAACACAACTGACAGGTCCATGAAAATTGTAAAAGTTTTAACTGTTTTCTTCAAATTCAAAAACAAAGTATAAGTTGACTGCCGCAGTACGAAGTGTATTTAGGCTTTGAAAACAAATACTTATCTGCATGTGAAAAACTCCTTATGGAAGGCCTAGTTTTAACAAAGAAAAATACGTTTGCAGCAGAAGTTTTAGAAATATGTCAAGAAGCGCTTCTTAGCGAAGCAATGTGCCGTAAAAAATTACATCGATTCAAAGGCACTGATTTCGATATTGCGAACCGTCAGCATGTAGGAAAAATAAAATTCGAAGACACTGGCAGTGCTTGGCAAAGCTTAGTGATAAATCTAAAAACAGGCCCAGAATTTAAAGTTGTTCACAGAGACAGACATTAAAGCTGCAAAACATTCAATCAAAAAGAACGTATGAATGAAATTATTTATGGTATGAAGCGAAGTCATGATAAATCTTGTTTAATCGCTTGAGAACAGTTTGCACAAGTGGCTATTATTCCAGGTTTTATTCCCGCAGAGTCGGAAATAGAGCCTAACTGAATATTTTATTTTCATTAATAATAAAATTGTATTTTTCTGTTTCAGCTTTATTTGGACAACGAGTCTTCTACAAAAGTGTTCACGCAAAGAGCTTATTGAGTGGGTTCCAAGTGTTGTCTTCAGATGCCTCAAGCTCATCTTACAGACAATAACAAATATTTTATTAGCGTGTGGACGATCAATAAATGTTTCATAATGCCTGTTAAAGCTTTCCAAACAGAGTCCCTGGTCACGCATTTCCAACGACGAAATATGTTAACAACGGATTGAATTCCTTGGAAAATGCTATCATTAAGCGATTATTATACTAAGCACAACAACTTGTTAAGTGCAAAAAGCTGGAATAAGTTACATGGGGGTAGGGAGAAGCAAGTTAAATACAGCAATAAAAAAGTTCAATTCAATTAAAATATAATTTTCATGTCATAGTTAACTAGGAACTCACATAACTAAATGCAAAGAGAATTGGAAATATATGAGAAGTTCAATTTTATTATATGAAAGGCTTCTATGCTTTTTTATCGCATGCAATAATTTTTCCCATTGCGTAGATTCAGCAACACATGAATGGCCAGTGCTTGACATAAAAACCAAACTCACCTATGGCTTTGCATGTGACGACAACTGCTACTGTGGACTGGTATATCGCTTGACGACAATGAAGT
This sequence comes from Ephydra gracilis, assembly GCA_001014675.1. Lineage (NCBI taxonomy): Eukaryota > Metazoa > Arthropoda > Insecta > Diptera > Ephydridae > Ephydra > Ephydra gracilis. The sequence goes on from JXPQ01002310.1 coordinate 10,625, forward strand.
TTTACAATTTTGCTCTTAATATTTTGCTATTATTTATGTATGTGCTTAAAATTTATTGAGCAAGTAATTTCGCAGATTTTGTGCGATTGCCTTTGCAGCGCTATTGTGGTGCATTGTGTGGCTTACAAAATACAAACTTATTTGCAATGTGCATTCATAAAACTATTGCGAAAACAACCAAGCAAGCTAAGTAATTGCACAAACAGATAATAAATAAACATTATTTTAGTTATTGTAGCAATGCATAAAATCGTAACAAGCGACACAATCAAAACAGACCTCACCCACCAAAGACTGCCACAAAAAAAATTTTTTATTTCTTTTTTTTTCTTTTATAAAAACTAAACTCATCCAAATTCATAAACGCAACCCAAGAGCCGTCATTGAAAAACTTAAAAAAAAATTACATTCATGTTATTAAATAAATTTTTTAAGACAAAATAAAAACCAAAACAAAATCATTCAGGCCAGTAGAGCGATGACAGCCATTATGCGCTTGATACTGTCTAGGCTAAGCACGCCAACAATTTTCAGTTAAATACAGTTAAGTTTGTATAATAGGAAATTTCCCAAAAGGCAAGTTCTGCATAAAAGCACAGTAACACTTAAATGAAAATATTAACAGTTTGTGTCGTTTTTAATTGCAGTACATTTACATTCAATTGCAACGATTATTCTTGTTACTGCGTGGGCATAGACTTTTACGTAGTAAAAAATTGCATAAATTATGATTTGTTTTTACTTACGACAGAACCTACGGTGTAGTTTCACTAGTTGCTCGCTATAGCTTATCCGCACAGCACTAGCGCACACTCAGATGGCGCGCGCGAGAGAAATGCATTGAATATTTTGTGCTTGCCATAGCCCTACTATGCACGTCTCATTTACATAGTAGCGCTATCACTATCAAATTGACCTGCTCTGTACGTTTCATATTCATACAATCGCTCTGAAAAAGTATTTTGCTTGAGGAAGTCGCAGTGTCAGTCTCATTATTCTTCTACCCAATAATAGAATTTGTATAGGTCTGTCCAGCACGAAGGGAGGTAAAAAGATTATCATGCGAATTGGTCAAAGAAAAAGGGTGCTTAATATATTGATAATAAAAGTGCCTAACTTGCATGCCTTTGTTAAAATCAAAAGAAATGTGAGACAAAAATAATCTTGAAAGCCGAAAAAGCCATTAAGCACAAGCTACACAATTTTTTTGGTAAGGTATATGGAATTTGACGTGATGAAAAAGTCTCATTATGTTAATTATTCCAAAATTCTTAACCAACTTTTATACGAAGACAAGGCATTGATCGCATATGAGCCATTAATAAAATAATTGACATTTATTTGCTTTCGGACAAGCAGCAGTGATTCAGTGATGCGTTAGTTTAGATATGTTCCATAAAGGAAGCTTCGGACGGAATAATAATGATATGCTGCAAATGAATAAATAAATGAATACATTCCATCAAAGCTTAATTTTTAAAAGTAAAAAAAAGAGCCATCGTGCGAACTCTAGACGTGACACTATCGAGGCAGTACTCACGCTTGTCTGCTGGACTATGAAATGAATATGTTCGCAAGAAAGCTTTAATCATTTTTAAGATAATATAATACTTAAATATAATAGTCGCCAGCTTAAGAAAAACAATACTCATAAATTACTGGGCTTTTGTATCAACTGAATACGGAAAACATTCATTCCCAAGTGCTCTGAGCTCTTCATAGCTTGCATTAAACTGCATTCCATTATGCGGCATTACTTTTATTTTCAGAACCTCAAGGCGAGCACATAGAAATAATGGATTTCAGCTAATGAATATACCAAATACATTANAGAGCACATAGAAAGAATGGATTTCAGCTAATGAGAATACCAAATAAATTATAAAAATCCTATAGGAATAGTAATTAAAATTTGTAACGCAATATGGAAACCTGAAAATGACTTGAGATTTAAAACAAGAATTGATAGAGAACATTTGCAAACTTTTAAGACCGAGTGAAGAAATATGCTGCTTTGAATTTGCAATGGAGGTTCGTTGCCAAGAACACTCGCACATGCAGTATACCGGCTTTGAAGCGGCTAATGAAATTATTTACATTTTGGAAATGACAAGTACTAGAATATGAAAGTGGTTCACGTAGGCATAATTTAAGAATTTTCTAAACCGAACATTTGTACCTGCAATGGTAATAATAGAAAAAATTTTAGAATAAGATCAATGGAATGTTTTCACAGAGGCGCTGCATTAAAAGGTTTATTAAGTTTGCTATAAAATGCTAAATCAAGGCCGAGCCATCAGGGCATAATAAATATTAAAGTTGTTGGAACGAATAAATAAATACTTATTTTAGATTATTAAAATCTTTTAACAGAGGAGCTCAGTATTTGTAATCTTTAGCAGAGGGTATATTATTTTAGGCGTGATACAGAATAGTAACTCAGTAAAGCAGTGCTCAATTATAAATGCATCATCAACAATACCTCGCGACTCGAACTGACCATAGTCGATTACCAGTCTAAATGTCGGTCTGATGTTGTGCAAACTAGTCTGGCAGTTTTCAAGGTAGCGGCCAGAAACTTGCTATGAATTCAGGTTCCTATTTGGAGAAATCATTTGTGAAAATCTAATGGCTTTTAAATATAATCGCTCTAGAAACTGATCAATCAGAATAAAGCTTATAAAGCAAAACCTCACGACTCGATCTGACCATAGTCGATTACCAGTCTAAATGTCGGTCTGATGTTGTGCAAACTAGTCTGGCAGTTTTCAAGGTAGCGGCCAGAAACTTGCTATGAATTCAGGTTCCTATTTAGAGAAATCATTTTTGAAAATCTGATGGCTTTTAAATATAGTCGCTCTAGAAACTGGTCAATCAGAATAAAGATAATATTCAATTATTAATATTTAATATGGGGAAAAAACCTTGCACCAGCTTAGCTGCAAATACCAATAAAATTCAAGAAATTTTCAGAAAAAAGTTGAACTAAAAATTACGAAAAAAATGAAATAAATAAAAAGCATGCATAACTGTATGAAAATAAGTACACCTGTGAAATTCGAAAATAGAATTCTCAGCAAAATTAGCTACACTCATCGATACATTCAGTGAAATTTTATTATTGCATTAATATATAAATTTGAGTGCGTCTACGGGAAAAAGACGTGATTGAATAAAAAGCACAGGTACGACCAGTACAATTATGTGGTAAGAAACACGGTATTCTAGTGGTATTAGCCAGAAAAATAAATTGAACACTCATCATTAAAATGAGACTATTATTATAATACATACTATTAAAAAAATATGTAAAAATTGCCCAAAAATTTTATGAAATTGCGGTGCATGCTTGAGGTACAGAATTAGTTTCAGGAATTACAAAAAAATTGTTTTAAAAGTTTTTGTTGGTTTAAGAAGCATTTCTGACATCTCTTCTTACGAATTATATCACACGGTCGCCCTAGGCTGAGTGTAATATTCTTACATTTATTTTATTTGTTTATTTATTTTTTTTTTGAGCAATTGAATTATATTATTTTCGTTTTTCTAAGTTTTGGGTAAGCACGAAATATGTTAACTAAATTGCAACATCCAACAGGGATTGTAAGCGTTGACAGCTTGTCATGATAAATCAAAAAATTTTATTCAAGCAGAATTTCTGCGATTCGTAGAAATTCAAATGCTGTACAACAAAATATAAAAAAAATGCAGAAAACCAGCTATTTTAGTTGATAAAAAGAAAAATGAAAATTATTAAAATAATAGGAAATGCAACAGTGACAAACTGCACGTGTAGCGTGCTGTGGAAATGCAGTCATGCAGCTTCACATCGCTCCAATGCATAAGCAAACAAATTGAACAAGATTGCTGTCATAGTTGATCACGTCCGACTAGATAATACCTCACTTTTCGTCTCACTACTCAATTTTTACCAATTCTACATTATTTTATTTATTTTCTTAATTTTTCAGTAATTTTTTAACACTAACACTTTTAATTACAATAACCATAACCCGACTAAGTAAAAAATTCAAAGTTTGTGCAATAAAATTTGTATNCACCTTCCCGAAAATATTCGGCTAATATTTTATTTCATCTGCTTAGTTAGTAGCAATATTTTGAACGACATTTAAAAATTATTTTAATATTTAGCACCCTAAGCTTGTACTAGAGTTACGCGACATTTTTGGGTAGATTTTTAATTTAATTTAATTGGGGATTGATTACATCCATTTTTTGCTGGATTCACAGGCAACCTCAATTATGAATGTGGGGAGTTTTATCTAGGGGGAGTACGGCCTGTGGGACAAAACAAAAACTTCAAAAGTCGAAAAATATTTTTTTTGACCCGAAAATTGCATTTTTAAATAAGAATAGACATTTTAATTACTTTTTTTCGGTAAACTTTGAGGACATTTGGCCTGTACAGAAGTTATTGATTGACAACATTACAAACATTGGTTTCATTTTAAAAAGAACAACTTGTTATTAAAAATG